>PIJE02001746.1:73034-75534 GCA_002895965.2 Coryphaenoides rupestris
ACAACACTACACACAACACACACACCACACACACACACAACACAACCACACACACACAACACACACACACCACACACAACAACCACACACACCAACACACACACACAAACACACACCCACACACACACCACACACCACAACACACACACACACACACACACACACACACACACACACCACACACACACCACACACACACACACACACACACACACACACACACACACACACACACACACACACAACCACACACACACAAACAGGGCCAGCGTCTCTACTGACTGCGCGATAAAGTCAAAGTGGGTCCCTCAGGTCCTCAACACACCCCAGGGGTCCCCACTAAACCCCCCCATCCCCCAAAAACAAAAGAGACACCACCAGAGGGACCCCCGCCCCCCACCTGTCTCTCAAGGGCGTGAGAGTGGAGTGCATTGTGCTGACGATAAGCTTGTGTGTGTGGTTTTTTTTTCCGGGGGGTTAATAGACCGGCGATCTCGATCGGGGGAGGAGAAGACCCAAGTGGCTCAATGTCCTCCCCCACCACCACCCCCACGCCCCCCCCAACACACACACACACACACACACACACACTAATGTACGAGGATATGTTCGACAACCGTGACAAACTTGTTCAAAGTCCTTAATGGCATTCGTTGCGTTCGTCACCTGCCTTGCGTGGGGAGACGGGTCTGATTTAATTTCCGCTCGCATGTCTTTTTTTATGTTTTGTCGTGATAAGATCTCACAGGTTCCCCCCCCCCCCACCCTCCCGCGACGAGAGCTTTTCTTTTCTTTCTTCTTCTTGATTAATTTGAAAGCAGGCGGAGTCCGTGGCCTCTTCCCGTCGCCAAAGTCAAACGCTCAGAGAAACCAGCCGCTTTCCCGCCCCGGGTGTGTTGATGTTTGCCAAGCACCGCATCGCGGCTCACACAGCGGCGGAATTACAATCGCGTGTGTGTGTGTGTGTGTGTGTGTGTGTTTGTGTGTGTGTTTTTGTGCGTGTGTTTTTGTGTGTGTGTGTGTGTGTGTGTTGTTTGGTCAGCTTTCGTTTATGCGTATTACATGTGTGCAGGGTGGGTGGGTGGGTGGGTGGGTGGGGGCGTAAATGATTCATAAGTGGTATTGTGAATATAAAAGCGGCCGTTAATGGGATCTGGGAGGCGCGCGGTGTTTCCGAGATTAAAAAACGCATTGTTGAGGATTTTCCCGGCTTTGAACTCTTTTCTCGTCTTCCGCAGGTGAGACACGCGATGAATCAGAATAACCGGTAAGATAAGCGGCGCGTTCGAACAAACAACTCTATTCAAAGTGGTCCACTCGTCGCCTATAGAATGCGCTCGACGCGACTGCAATTCCTCGGGTCCCTCGGCAGTAACGCATTGCCGGCGCGGTGCCCGTTGCGTGCCTGTCCGGAAAGGGAGCGATTGTGTACCGCACTTCTGCGCGTCCTCGGCGATAAACCTACCGAGTTTGATCGTCGATCGGCTTAACGGTTGTCGAGGAATCAGAACGACAGACTCGCACATACAGTACATGCACACATACAGTACGTCCAGAGACTGCTTCCATTATAGTTGGATGTTCCCCGTATATAGCGCTCTGCTCAATACCCACAATGCTCTGTCAAAGACGCGCGCCGCCGCTCCGCACTGTATCCGCACGACATCCCACGATGCACGGCGGTTTTTCATTGTCGTCGGATTCCGAGGGATTCGGCGCATAATTACCGTCCGAATTCCCCCCCTGTATACTTATTCCCTAAATTAGCGCACCACAGAGTGTTCACTTTACAGGGGGACGGCAGGGGAAGACGTGAGTCAGATTTGACCAGAGTCTGACCTTGACTCCCTCCGATTTGGTCAACTGAACCGTAAACGCTCGCCCCACCCACGGGTAATGAAAATTATCTCCCTGATTTATCAGAGGGTGAGTTCTGCCCGCAGCCTCGGGAGGAGAGAGCGGTTGCTATTGTAGCACTAAACTCCACTTGAACACCTCCCCCCCCCCCACCCCCCCCCCCCCCCCCCCCCCCCCCCCCCCTCCCCCCTCCTCCTCTCTCTTAATTAAAAATGGATGCCACCCCGCGCTCTCACCTCCTAAATAGCCGGCGAGCTGACTCACGACTTTAGCTAACGTTTTTTCACGGGGGGCTAGCGGGGCTAATTTGGAGCGTGGGAAATGGACAGAAATGGACCGATACGGAGACCAGACAAGACGACACACGGCGACGACGACGACGGGGGACGCACAATTAAAAAATACACACAAAATACACAAAACAAAACACAAACGAAACAGAAACGGGCAGAGATTACCCCGGTATACGGCGCCATTGTGCTGCGGTCAACCCACACACACACAGACCACCACCAACACACACACACACACACACCCACACACCACCAACACACACACCACCAACCCAAACTACGCACGAGCGCGCGTCATACCTGGTCGTTTGTGCGTCAAACTCACTCAATCATTGGAAGCCAACCGGTTG
>PIJE02001746.1:80534-83034 GCA_002895965.2 Coryphaenoides rupestris
GCATGCTAGCTATGTACCACCTGCTGCCATTTGACCAAACTTTACAAGAAACCAGACTTTTCACCACAAACCTGCCTGTGTCCTAGGAGGAGCCCAGAACTAAGCCACTTGATGTGGCTTTGTGGCAAGAGACTAATGCGACAATGTGTGCATGTGTATTACGTACCATACCAGCAAGTTACTATACTGTATGTATATGTACGTGCTGTGTATTAGTGTTCAACGTGTTCTTTCTATGGACGAACACATGTGGCCCCTCCACCACCCCGCCATACCTGCGCCTGTCACGTGCCGCCACCCCCACCCTCCCACATCCACCCTCCCACCCCATCACCACCCCCCCGACCCACCACCTCCCACACCACCACCACCAGCACCACCACCACCACCACCACGGTGCCTTGAGCCATTGTCTCCCGTAATCTGCTGTTCTGCAGATGGGATATACAGCAGGAGCACACCTCTCTCCCCCCTCTCTCTCCCCCCTCTCTCCCGCTGGGCCTCCTGCGGTTTGTTTCTGCTCTGGCTCACCCCCCCCCTGCGCCTCAACCGCGCGGTGAGCCCATTAGGCGTTCCTGATCCGCTTATCCCGCCGCCGAGCCGTCCGCGGTCGTCCCGCCGTCTCTCGCCCGCGCGGGACAGACACCCCGTCCTCGCCGACGTCGCTTTGTAGTTCTGTTGTCTCTCTCTCTCTCCTGCCACCTCCTCTTTTCTCCTCCTCCTCCTCCTCCTCCTCCTCCTGTCTCTCTCTGTCCTCCCTCCCTCCCTCCCTCTTCGTTATCTCTTTCCGTCTCCGTCCGTCTTCCTCGGTTCCTTCTGTCGTTTTTTTTTTATTTTCATCTGCCGTCCATTGATTTCTTCACTCGTGTCAGTCTGTCTGTCTTTTATTCTTTCTTTCTCTCTTTCTGATACAGATATGTGTGTGTGTGTGTGTGTGCGTGAGAGAGAGAGAGAGAGAGAGAGATACATGAGAGAGAGGAACACAACCTCCATAAAGATTGTCAATCACCTGTCAATCCCCATTTATTATTATCATCATTATTCTAATTTGTATTTTTGTATTTTTATTATTATTCTATATATATATTTCATATATATATCGTTTTATTTCATTTATTTAAATTTTTTGTAAAAACATGTATTTTTATTTCCGTATATTATAGTATCGTATATTTTTGTATTTTTTACTTTTACTGTATATATTTAGTTCTTTATAAATATGCTTTTTATTTACCACTCACTTTGGCAATGTAAATGTACGTTTCCCATGACAATAAAGCTCTGAGGATGGGGGGATGAGGATGTGTGTGTGTGTGAGAGAGAGAGAGAGAGTGAGAGAGAAATACATGAGAGAGAGGGAGATAAAGAGAGGTGTGTGTGTGTGTGTGAGAGAGAGAGAGAGAGAGGAGAGAGAGAGAGAGAGAGAGAGAGAGAGAGAGAGATAGAGGTGTGTGTGTGTGATGTGTGTGAGAGAGAGAGAGAGAGAGAGAGAGAGAGAGAGAGAGAGATGGAGATAACATTGTTTAAACACATTTGCTCCACTCTGGGGAAATCTCACCAATCAGGAATGAGACACGTGCGTAGGTGGGTCAGTATTCTCGGAACGCCGTAAATAACTTATAATGGCTTCAATACACTTTCCTACATCCTGTCTCCCTCTGCATCTCCTCTCTGTCTCTCCCACTCACTTTCTCTCTCTCTCTCTCTCTCTCTCGCTCTCTCTCTCTCTCTCTCTCTCTCCCTCTACTCACTGTCTTTTCTCACGATCTCTCTCTCTCTTTATCTCTCTCTCTATCTCCTCTCTCTCTCTCTCTCTCTACTCACTACCTCTCGTTGTCCTTTCTCACTACCTCTCTCCCTCTCTCTCTCTCTCTCTCTCTCTCTCTCTCTCTACCTCTCTCCCTCTCTCTCTCCCTCCCCGTCTCTGTTCTCCCTGTCTTTGTCCTTGTTGTGTGCTTTAGCGGCTGAGCGGCGCGGCGGCGGGGAATGCCGGCGTGCCGTTTAGCAAATGACACTGCAGGGCTAGGGGCTCCAAAATGTCCCCCCAGTCAACACCGGCAGCCATTATGCCGGAGCCCCGGGGCCCTGGCGGGAATACATCACACTGGCTGGCTCATTGTTGTTGCCGTGGCAGCAAATCAAACACTGCGGAGCCCGAACAATGGCGGAGAGCGCGCCGTCCCCGTCTCTCTCTCTCTCTCTCTCTCTCTCTCTCTCTCTCTCTCTCTCTCTCTCTCTCTCTCTCTGTGCCACTCTTTCTGCCACTCTGTCTCTCTCTCTCTCTCTCTCTCTCTCTCTCTCTCTCTGTCTCTCTCTCTCTCTCTCTCTCTCTCTCTCCCCTCTCTCTCTCTGTGTGCCTCTTGCTCTCGCTCTCCCTCGCCGGCGAGAGTATGCGGCACGTAAGCAAATATAATATAACAAACATCCCTCATTTACATCCTAATCACGTCTGCGGCGTATCCTTCTCCCGATCCTTCAAGTCGCATCGCCAAGGTTTACG
>PIJE02001746.1:88034-92863 GCA_002895965.2 Coryphaenoides rupestris
TCGTCCCTTCGCGGGGGCCATGCCATACTGGCGGGTAAGCGGGGGGGTGGCGGCGAGGGGGGTGTGCCGTTACACAGACGGACGAGCGAGCCCGGCGGGTAGAGCGCTCGTTCTCGCGCCGCAGAAACCCAAAGGGGGGGGGAGGGTCACGGACGAGCCGTTCCGTTCCCGCAACGCGACCACATGTCCTGTCGGAGTGCCCTTGAGCGATGTGTAGCTTCGGTGCACGCAACCCCCCTCGCGGTGCTCGCCGGCGCGGGGTTTCAGTTACGAAAGAGTACGCGTGCGCCGTTTGTCTTTTGTCGCTCGAACGTTCGCGGCGGGAGGGTTTGACGGAACGCGTGGTATATGAGTGTTATGTAACGTATTTGTGTGGACGAAATACATTTTCTGTGAAGCAATTAACGTCGATGGCCTGGTGATGTGATAGGTCACGGCCTATTACAAGAAAATACACGGAATTATGTTTTGTACACACTATGTACGAAGCTCATCGCAAAGGTCCCGTTACGACACGTGCGACAGGCGATAATGCGATGTGTTAGCGGATGTGTGTGTGTGTGTGTGTGTGTGTGTGTGTGTGTGTGTGTGTGTGTGTGTGTGTTTGGTGGCCGGCTTAATTGGCATTAAGTCAGCCATCAGCACACACACTCGGGGATCGCTAAAATGCGAGCTTCATTACATTGCAATAAAGGCAGACTTTTCAAACACCGCTACCTGCCCGCGTCCTTGGAGGAGCCCCAAAGACGCGACACAATGTGGCAGGAGGAGGTCCGGTGGGTCTCGAGGCCGGCGGTAGCGCAAACTCAGCGAACACCGGTTCTGTAACGGGGGGGGGGAAAGAATTTGGGGCGGGCGGGCGGACGGACGGACGTACCCTTCGGAGCACGATGACGCCCTCCTGGTTGCGTTCGTTGGTGGTGATGTCGAACATGGCGCCGCCGTCGCCCGGCACGATGTTGTACTCCACGTCGGCGTTCTTCCCGATGTCCAGGTCGTGGGCCTTGATCCGTCCCACCGGCGAACCCAGCGCCGACGACTCGGGCACCCGAAGGTGAAAGAAACCTGGGGAGAGAGGCACACGGAAAGGACAACTGTTTACCATTCCTCGTCTCGAAGCCAAGACATTTTCAGACTCAAAACCGGCTCACGGTGAGTTCAGGTCGTCGAGGCAGCGGTTAGTGGGGGGGGGGGTTTTGACATCTTGCCCAAAAGTCTGTAGCTCCCACAAAACATCCGACGTCCATTTTACATTTTCTCACTTGGATCTTAATGCTGACTCACCCGCCCACCTATGGATGTCTTATCGGCGATCCCCGATGGGCGAGGCAACGGCGAGGTTGAAGGACTCGCGGTGTGTTCCCCCGCCGAACGCGTGTCTCAAAATAGACCCAAGGTAACGCTCGGCCGGCTGAGGTCGAGCGCAGAAAAAGCGCCGGCAATAACGGCAATACCTCTGTCTGTAGTATGCGTGTGAATAATTCAAAGGGGAGGCTCGGGTACGGCGGACGGCATTGTCCTGATTATCCCCGAATACCGATCGACACGGACGCGGTGCGGCCTCCCTGGATCAGTCCACTTATGTATTAGAAAAGAAAGAAGAAGAAGAAGAAGAAGAAGAAGAAGAAGAAAAAAAAGCCTCAGATGGAGGATGGAGGATGGAGATTTAGGCCGAATAAATAAACTCCACGTGGGCCTCATTCATCACTCCCGACGTCAGATAAAAACTCCCTCCACTCCCCGCTCACCTTCCCGGCCGCTTCCTCGGTGGCTGCCTGCTGGGGGTGACGGCATCTGTTCATTGAAAAGCTATTATTTCTCTATTATCCTCCAGATGGATGTCGTGTGTGGGTGTGGGAGAGAGTGTGTGAGTGGGTCAGTGAACGTGTGTGTGTGTGCGTGTGTGTGTGTGCGTGTGTGTGCGTGCGTGTGCGAGTGTGTGTGAGTGAGTCCGTCTTCAGGAGCATGATTAAATATGTATTTCGGCCTATGGAATGAGACACTGAAAGTTGACGAGAGAGAGAGAGAGAGAGAGAGAGAGAGAGAGAGAGAGAGAGAGAGAGAGAGAGAGAGAGAGAGAGGGGAGAGAGAGGGATACAGAGAAGAGAGAGAGAAGAGAGAGGAGAGAGAGGGAGAGAGAGAGAGAGAGAGAGAGAGAGAGAGAGAGAGAGAGAGAGAGACAGGAGGGGAAAAAGACGGAGGAAACAAAGACAGATAGCAGGAGGACACAGGAAGGCGAGGGGAGGAGAGCGAGATTTATGGAAAGATGCTGCAAGAGAGAGAAAGAGAAAGAGAAGGGAAAGGATAGAAGAAGAGACAATGAGATAGAAAAGGGGAGAGGAAGAGATTTATAGAGTGAGAGGAAGAGGTGGAGAGAGAGAGAGGGCAAGAGGAAGATAGAAAGACAAAGGGAGAGAGAGTTAGGGTGAGGTAGAGGGAAGGGTGGATGAAGAGAGAGGGAGAGGAAAAGAAGGAGAGAGGAAGACAAGGAGAGAGCGAGAGAGAGAGAGAGAGAGAGAGAGAGAGAGAGAGAGAGAGGGGAGGGAGGGGAGAGAAGAGAGAGAGAGAGAGAGAGAGAGAGAGGGGAGGAGATAAATGGGAAGAGAAAGGGAGAGACAGAGAAAGAGGGAGAGACGGAGGGAGAGGAGAGAGGAGGGAGGATTTAGGAGGCGAGGAGCGAGGAGGCGAGGAGCGAGGAGGCGAGGAGGCGAGGACTGCGTGTTGTGCAGTGCACTGAAAGCAATATGGAAATGTCCCTTTGCCCGGAGCTACAGGAGCTTGACCGCCCCCGTCCCATATTTACATGCACAAGAAGATACACACACACACACACACACACACACACACACACACACACACACACACACACACACACACACACACACACACCTCTCGTGTCGCGTTTAAAACACCCAGGCACCGAGACCCCCGGGGTCCTGTTGTCTGCTCCTCAGCTATAGCGGCCACGCTCCGCACGATGGCGGCCCCCCGTTTGGAATATGAAAACGATTTTTTTGCATTTTTTTTTTGCCGAGAGGCTGAGTAACCGGACAGGAGTTTATCCAGGTCACATGGCCCCGCTGAACTGGGTGACACGGGTTTCTTTTTGTCGGGTTTTTTATTTGGTTTAGCCGGTTAGTTTCATACAACAGATATCAACGTCGTGATTTTTTTCCTGTATGTATAACAATGCAAAAACACGGTTTATTTTAATATATGTATGAAACAGAAGCGCTCAGAAGTAATAGCCCTTTGTGTTCCCGATAACGCCACGATGATGCAATAAGACAAAACACGATGGAAATATGATGAAATATGAAATATATGGCTCCTATACTCCTTAGCACCGGCCCCTACGCTGTTGTAACCGTACAGGCTTGGTTACCCCATCGTAATGGGAAAGCCAACCATTTGTGAAACTCCCATTTCCTGGAACATTCTCTTGTTCGTTCCTCTAATGCATAATACAATCTTTTATTTTACCTTTCCGAGGACGAGGAGGACGTGAAGTGAAGCTGGTCGCTTTCACCGGAACGGGGTTGCCAGTTTGATCCCTCATGAATCTCATGGTTATGGTTAAATAGTCTGGGAGGCCCTCGAGCAGGACAGCAAAAAATCCTAATAACAAGCAATTTGGTCGGCACCACCATCAGTGTGTGTGTGTGTGTGTGTGTGTGTGTATGTGTGTGTGTGTGCATGCGTCAATCAATTTGACGCATTAATTATCAAAGAGCTTTAGCATTTCCTAATTGAGCTTTTTTTTTATCCAAAGAGACAAATAAAGACAGATGACTACCATACTGGAACCTTACTGGAATATGCTGCCCCGCCAGCTTTTGCTGAAAAAAATCACTGGACAACATGCAAGACAACTCTTGACAAAGGCAACCACTTCGGAGAACCAAAAGGGTTCTGGGTTCGATCCCGTCTGCTAAATAGAAGTAATAGTATCAGTAGAACTAGCTTAAGCTTGGAAAAAGCACTGTAGTGAAAAGCCAGACTCTTTATGACCAAGTAGGGGAACCTTAAGGTTTATTTCTCCATTTGTTTGTTTGTCTGTTTGGCAGGGACAGTGTACTGCTTCTCAGCTGTACCAGAGTTAGCTAAACGCTCATTTTCATCTGTAGTCCCCGGGCGGCAAGATCTCTGTTAAGACCATGAAAACTCGTATATTGTATAAAAACACAGTTAACACTGTAAAATATAAACCCAATTTACAAAACAACAAGAACGTTTCAACAACAATAAGACACCACGACAACAACAACGGCACAATTGTACAACATTGAGACATCGCGTGTTCGTGTGTATGCGTGATGGGTACATGGTTTGAATGGGATTATAGCCGTGATTTTATTTGGAATTTAAAACCACTACAGCTGCAGCACTCTCCTATATACAGTAAGTTGGGACTAAGCTCCAGATTGTGTGTGCTTCCCTTTGCAGAAACCCAGCCTGTCTGTCTCCTTGGTCAGTCTTTATGTTGCCCCCTCTGTCCGACCTCTTAGGCCAGGCGGGGGGTCGTCGCAATAAATATACACACTCTCTATATAAAGAACGTGTGCGTTTGGGTCGGCATGCGGTCGCGTACTTTTGGAGAAGCGCGGAGGGTTGTCGTTGACGTCGCTCAGGCTGATGTTGACGGTGGTGGTGCCGGCCAGGCCGCCCAGCTGACCCCCCATGTCCTTGGCCTGGATCAGCACCTGGTACTGCTCCTTCACCTCCCGGTCCATGTTGGGGAGCGCGGTCTTTATCATCCCTGATGGGGGGGGAGGGAGGGAGGGAGGGAGGGAGGAAACAGAGAGGAAGGGGTCGGACTCTCTCTTCCT
>PIJE02001747.1:2500-5000 GCA_002895965.2 Coryphaenoides rupestris
ATAATATGTAATTCCTGGATTTGGTTTCAAGTCCCGAGTGAGCAGTGATGCTTTTGGACAGAGAATAATCCGACTAGTATCAGTACTAGTACTGGCATTAGTACTAGTGCTGGGATTAGTAGTCGTGGCAGTACCAATAGTAGTAGTATTAGTCGTAGTATTTATTAGGAGGTGGTGGCAGTGAGTGTGAACTGTGGCTCATCTGGTACAGTTTGACACACAAACGTATTTCCCAGAGAACTCGGAGAGAACTCGGAGACAATCAGCAAACCCAAAAACTCCAACAAAGCTCACAAAGTATCTCCAAAACTGCGTCGACGACATGCCTGAGAAACGGGCCCCGGTAACGACGTCCGTCTGTGATTGGCCGACGGTGAGTCACCTCGGAGATATTTTGTCTTGAGGACATCTCGTCACACGAGCTGTGGGAACTCCTGATCCTCCCGACCTCATTCTCGCCGAAAAAAAAAAACATCCCCTCGGCCGTGAGTCACATTCAGCCGTTCAGCCGTTCAGACGTTCAGACGCTTTTAATTTAAAACACGAGTTCTGGTCACTGACGCACTCGCGGATAATTCGGATCCAAGTGGTTAAAGGGTCTGAGCGGGATTGGCCGACACAAGCTGTTTGGAAAATGATCACGTGGCTAAAAAAGTGACGTCATCGTTGGACCGTACCAACACGGTAAACTGATCCGGTCAGCATACAGTACATCTACAGGTGGACACTCCCACTTGTGATGTCACTTCGTCACAACGACAATTTAGGTCACACGGCATTTTTGAAGCGCTCGACAGGTCCCCTTTAACGACGTTGATCGAAATATTCGTGAACAGAACTTCAATAGCTTGAATAATAAATCAACTTTAATAATAAACTTACGTTTAAATTAAATGACCTTAAAGGGACACGTTAAGGAGCAGGTCGGGGTCAGGAGGTCATCTTGGATCTTTAGGATGTCTTTAGACTTTAGACTGTAGAGTAGACATCGGCGGGGAAATCGAACCCACAACCTTACATATCTGCCTCGCCACAACACACGACCCCACCGCCCCCCCCACTAAGGTCAGTTGGCTACCACTTAATCTCTGGCAAGTCAGCGCCTGCTCGACCCTTGACCCCTGCGAGGAGGGGCTGTGTGAACGGAGCCCGTTTGCGGCCCGTGGCGGCTAATTGCGCTAAACCGCGCCGCCGAGACGCTAATAAAGATAAACTCGCCGCTAACTCGACACACACACACACACACACACACACACACATGACGGATACAAGGGGAGAAAGGTCAAAGGTGACAGTTGAAACGATATCTCCAACCTCTAATGAAGTGAGGAAGGACGGGGACGGGGGGGGGTGTGTGGTGGGAGGTGCGATGTGTGTTGGGCTTCCACTTGTCCGACCGCCGACGGCGACCTCTGACCCCGGTTCCCATGGTAACCAGGGACCCCCCCCCCCCCCCCCTCAGGCGACACATAGCGGGCGGGGGGGGGGGGAGCAGACTTATTATGAGAGAGAGTTAGTCCGACGGTACGACGGCGGTCTTGACGGCGAGTGTGAACTGCAAACGCATCTGGTTCAGTTTGACCAGTGGAGGGAATTCCTCTGTGGACAGGAAGTGATGTCATCGGCACAGCAGGAAGTCTCAACATGTGTGTGTGCACGTGTGTGTGTGTGTGTGAACAGGAAATGTCGAATTTCTAACACATTACACGCTATCCACATGCGTGATGCACAGATGGTGCTGGGTCTGACCCACAGACCTGGTGTGTGTGTGTGTGTGTGTGTGTGTGTGTGTGTGTGTGTGTGTGTGTGTGTGTGTGTGTGTGTGTGTGTGTGTGTGTGTGTGTGTGTGCAAATTCCTCCGTTTGGCAATCGGCTGTCAGCTGAAACATCAGTTAATCTGACATGATTGGCTCCTGGGACGCATCAACTCGACTGGAACAAAAATGCAACAGTTTTCTCTCTCTCTCTCTTTCTCTCTCTCTCTCTCTCTCTCTCTCTCTCTCTCTCTCCCCCACCCTCTCTCTCTCTCTCTTTCCCTCTCTCTCTCTCTCTAAACGGGCAAATTAGCACTTTGCTTAATCTCCTACTTAGTCGGGTTGGTTTTTTTACGTGCACGTTACCATCTCATCTCGATCTATTCTCTCGTTATTCTCTCTCTCTCCTCTCTCTCTCTCTCTCTCTCTCTCTCTCTCTCTCTCTCTCTCTCTCTCTCTCTCTCTCTCTCTCTCTCTGTCTCTCTCTCTCTCTCTCTCTCTCTCTCTCTCTCTCTCTCTCTGTCTCTCTCTCTCTCTCTCTCTCTCTCTCTCTCTCTCTCTCTCTCTCTCTCTCTGTCTCTCTCTCTCTCTCTCTCTGTCTTTCTCTCTCTCTCTCTCTCTCTCTCTGTCTCTCTCTCTCTCTCTCTCTCTCTCTCTCTCTCTGTCTCTCTCTTTCTCTCTCTGTCTCTCCGTTCTCCTGAATGAGGACTCCTCCACCCTGCTTGTCGGGTAGGAAGGGAGGAGGG
>PIJE02001747.1:7500-10000 GCA_002895965.2 Coryphaenoides rupestris
CTGACCTACATGCATACATTACACAGCGCAGAGGGTCCCACCAGGAAACAAAGTCCTGAGAAAAACACACACACACACAGCAAGGACTGGTACGAGAAGTGAATCGCTACCATCAAGTAGATACGTACAAACAACGATTAAAATAAACGACAAGAGGCTAAATAGACGATGTGTTGTTCACCCAACTCCGGAAATTCTAAAGTCTATTGATATGTGTCTCTGCGTGTGTGTGTGTGTGTGTGCGTGTGTGTGTGTCTGCATGTGGGTGTGTGTCCGCCTCCTCTTCTCTCAGTGGTTGTCAGTGGAGACAGGCAGGGATTGATAGTGCAGCAAAGGGAGAGACAGTGTGTATTCATGCGGATGTGAATGCGCGTCTCTCACAGCCGACCACAACACTGAGCTGCAGCTGATCACGAACAACGCTAGGCTAGGCCGGGAGAAAACACTTCTCTCCTCTTGTTTTAAGGGAAGACGCGGCCAATCGGGTTGTCGTGTACAACGCCTGCGTTTTGTGCAAAGTTGGCATCCGGCTGGATCATGATCGAATAGTGTGTAATGCTTCCACTGGTTCTGTTGCTTCTCGTCGCAGAGGCAAATCAGTAGAGAGAATATAAACGGTGTGTAGTGGAGCGAACGGATTGAGTCCTACATCCATGTTTCCCCCCCCCACCCCCAACCCCACCCCACCACCAACAAACAAAGCGGATAATTGAAATAGAAAGGGCAGGGTTTTAATAGGGGTACACGAGCAGAACTGCGATCCAGCCGCCCAGACAGAGACACGAGAAGCGAGCTCGGCCCTCCCTCCTGCGTGCGAGAGGAGAGGAGTAGAGGAGCAGGGATTCAATATTCCTGCTCCGGAGGTGGAGAGTAGCGGTCACCCTTGATAACGGGTGTGTCCTGGCAGGGTGTCCTGCAGGGAGGGGGGGGGGGCGAGGGGTTGTCTATTTCCATCCGCCCTGCACACACCGCCCCCCCCACCCCCACCCAAACTCCCTATTATCAAGCAAATTAAATGATTAGAACATAAATGGATTGCATTTATATATCTCTTTTATCCAAAACACTTTACAGTATTGCCTCACATTCATCCATTCATACACCGACGGTGGTGTCAACCACGCAAGGTAACAACCAACACGTCAGGAGCAGTGAGGGTTAGGTGGCGACTTGCTCAGGGACACCGCGACACTTCGAGCCCGGGGATCGAAACAGCAACCTCTCGATTGCCAGACATCCACTCTACCTCCTGAGCTAGATGTTTGTGTGCTCTATGTCGGTTCATTAGCGACAAATACTGCCCTTGACAGCCCCCCCCTCCCACCCCCTCCCCCCACACCCCGCTTCCAAGCGCCTATAGCACCCAGGGTGTTTCAATACCCGTTTTTTTGGACGACTGTGGGCACTTCTTGGCTCACTAATTCCTTGTGTTCCGTGCTTTCGGGCTAAAAACGGCCAAGTTGACTTTGAAGCGAGCGGCAGGGAGGAGGAGATACGACGCTGCGCTTTGGGCCAAATGAAGCTCAACCTGGCAGGTGGAGATAAACGCAGCCTGTCGGATGTAGATGGAAGTGGTATAGTCCCACCCCCCCCCCCCCCCCCCCTCGCTGTGGCTGGACCGGGCCAGGGTTACAGAGAGAGAGAGAGAGAGAGAGAGAGAGAGAGAGAGAGACATAACATAAAGGTTGTCTTCTCAGTCATGCATGGCTCTCTCCGGGCTCTGCAGGGACTGTATCGTCAAACAGCACTGCACTCATCAACTGACCCCCCCCCTCTTTGGATCACAGCACAATCTGCACATATAGCAATTATGGAGCTGGGAACCGGCAGCCAAACACACAGCGAGGGGGCAGGACCAGCAGACTGGTGGACTGGCAGGCAGGCATGGCGGGCGGGCGGGCGGGGGCGCAGGCAGACAGGCAGACAGGCAGACAGACAGACAGACACACAGACAGACAGTGGGGTAGGGTGGAGGGAGACGCAGACGGAGGTGAGTCCTCGCCATGCTGCCAGAATGCAAATAAATGAAGATGTGCGAAGAAGAGCGAGAAGGATTCCCGTCGACACAAAGGTGAAGTTGAATGGGTGCTGTCGCCCGTGGCAACGTCATCAGCAGCAGAAGGTCAGGCGACAGGGTGAGTCTCACCCTATAGGAGAGCCGGGCCTAGTAGTATGGAGGCTGAGTGAACAGGCAGGAGGTTTCAAATAAATAGGCTTCTATTCTCATGTCTTTACAGAGAGAGTGAAAGTGGAGAGAGAGAGGGCAATAATAATAATAATAATAATAATAATAATAATAATAATAATAATAATAATAATAATAACAACATTTTGCATTGAAATATAACTCATGGTGCAAACGTCAACCTTTAGTTTTACAATTCAATTTAACAGCATTCATTTCTGGTGAAAATCCAAGGAAAAAAATGTATGCATATTTATGCATGTGTATATGCATAAACACATGTAATTGACATAGCCCCAACATAGCTAACACATA
>PIJE02001747.1:15000-60000 GCA_002895965.2 Coryphaenoides rupestris
ACGCACACACACACACACTCCATCCCCTATCCCAATTGGCCCCTCCCACGTCCCATTAGAGCGAGACATGGCCATACGCGGGGGAGAGAATGGTGCCGCTGGATTGGTGGCAAACCATTACAGTCCCAGGACAATAGACAGCGCACTGCAATGCATAATGCAATACACTGCACCCTACCACCCCCCCCCCCCCCCCCCCCCCCCCCTATAAAACCATTCCAAGCCATCGTAGACCCCGTACTCCTCCACATCGTTTCCTCCAGGGTGGGGGACCCCTTAAAATAAATCCTGACCCTCCCTCCGCCCGCTCCCCTGATGTCCCCGCGACACCAGAGTCTTGAAGGTCAGTGGCAGGGTAGAACGGGGCGGGGGGGGGGGGGGGGTGGAGACGACATCACAGTGGACATAACACGACCTATTAACTAACGCATCGCTGAAAAGGTCGATAGGAGAGGAGCAAGTGTGTGTGTGTGTGTGTGTGTGTGTGTGTTCACAGTGAGGGTTGGCGAGTGCTGAGAGACAACGTTAGCTCAGTCGCGCCGCACATTTGCAATTAACACGGCGAGACGTGAGATGTTCCAAGGACAATTAGTCACTCGCTGGTGAACAGATTACGAGTAAACAATGAAACTAATTATGCGACCGCGCTGATTATCCATTACAACGTAAAGTAGAACAGAATAGAATAAAAAAGTGTCGTTTGCCGAGATTGTATATTTCTCGGGCTCTCTAAATGGGTCCCATGCTGCATTGGTGATATTCAGGTTGTAATTTGCATAGCCACTGCTTAAACATTAGCATATACAGTATATATATGTATATTTCGCATGGTAAATATAAAGTCAGAGAGTGCAACAACAAGACTGAGATGTGTGTGTGTGTGTGTGTGTGTGCATGTGTGTGTGTGTGTGTGTCCGTGCGTGCGGGTGTGTGCGCATGTGTGTGTGTGTGCGTGTGTGCGTGTGCGTGTGTGTGCGTGTGTGTGTGTGTGTGGCGGGGAGGGTTAGAGACAGGTGGTGACATTGAACCAGATCATGTTGTCAGTTCAATAGGGGAGAGATAGACGAGAGAGAGAGAGAGCGAGAGAGAGAGAGAGAGAGAGAGAGAGAGAGAGAGAGAGAGAGAGAGAGAGAGAGAGAGAGC
The DNA here is from genome assembly GCA_002895965.2 of Coryphaenoides rupestris. Taxonomy (NCBI): domain Eukaryota; kingdom Metazoa; phylum Chordata; class Actinopteri; order Gadiformes; family Macrouridae; genus Coryphaenoides; species Coryphaenoides rupestris. Next base: position 16,144 of record PIJE02001747.1, read on the forward strand.
GATAGACAAGAAAGAGAGAGAGGGAGCAAGTGGAATCCATGGTTCATTCTCTGTCACTGTGTGTGTGTGTGTGGGTCCGGGTGGCCGGCTGGGGAAGTGGGGACCATAAGTCAACCCTGTGCGACCCTGTGCAGCTCACAGCGCTGCAGCTAAATCAATGGCTGCCCTGAGAGAGGAGGCGGGCTGTTTCTTCTGCTGGAACAGACAGCGACTTGTACCCCTGGTGGCACACAGGCCCGGGGCGTGGACTCAGGAGGGATGCGCAGAAAGAGATGATGTGTGTCCATTAACGCACACATTGTCAATACCATCTGAAAGAAGGCAGACGGGCAGACAGAGCCCTGCTGTGGTCGCAGGCGGACGGAAATCACAGAATTCAACTTTGTGTGTCCAGCCGTCGGCATGGGAACATGTCTGCATGTAAACTGGGATATTTGTTGAGCTATTTTGCTGGAGTCAAGCAGGGGACTTCCTGCCCCGCCTCTGACTTCTGACTTCACATCCGGATTACATCATTTAACCAGCGAACGGCTGTAATCCCGCTAATGCATATTGACGAATCGCCGCTGCCTGTATCCGAAGGATTAAAGAAATAAGCCAATAGGGGGAGGGCGTTAATTACCATCTAAATCAATTAACCTGCGTATTAGCGTTCCATCTTAGATCCTGCCGGGGCCACAGGTACGATGCGGCGAACAGCGGCAGCTAGCAAGCAGCAAACACCCAATTAGGGCTGGGGTGGATTCACATGGTTTCCCGCAGGGCTTTGCTTTAGCTGTGATAGGTTCCAGGGCGACAACTAGTTTAGCTCAGTCCCAGAGCAATGTACCCCCGGCCATGTTTGAGAGAGTCCGCTCGATGGTAGCCAGAGGGAACGGGCCAGACATTCAATCTAAAGTTCATTAGATAGCAATCTCATGCACACACGCACACACGCACGCACGCACGCACACACACACACACACACACACACAAGCCAGAACAGTTTTATAATTTGCTGACTATATTTGGACAAATGTATTCTCTAAATAAGTTTACCATCATTGGTTTCAGTGATGGAGGCTAGATTGGTTAGATGTTGCAAGAACATCTTAGAGAGAGAGAGAAAGAGAGAGAGAGAGAGAGATAGAGAGAGGGGGGGGGGGGGGGGATGGATCTAAAAACATCTAATTAATCACATGTAGGGGTTCACATCTAAAAACATGTCATTAATCATGTGTAGGGGTTCACATCCTACACCGCTGTAAAAGCTCACAGCACAGACAAAATGTGGAAAATCTTAACCAAACCACAAAAAGACCATCCCCATTAACTAATTGCATACAAATTATTTGTATTTTAATTGTTTTTACAAAGAATATTATTTGTATTCATCGTCAGCCACGGATTCACAGATCCCCAATCTATGAAGTCACTCCAGCACGGTCACCTAGCAACTGTTGTCATGGGCAACCTGCATTCTCTGCGGATGACAAATCGAGCTTTTCAACGATGCAGGCTCAGGCTCTCTCTCTCCATCTGTGTGTTTGCATGTGTGTTTGTGTTTGTGTAGGAGACAAATCCTCAATGTGGTTTTTTCGAATTTAAAAGATTAAGACGTATACTAACACACACACACACACACACACAACACCACACACCACACACACACACACAGACCATCTCCAGCTCCATCTCTCTATATATGCTTAATACTGAGGCTGAAACAGACAACATACATTAAACTGCCATTAATAACGTACCTTCTCAGATAATGGGGAGGAACTTTGATCAGTGACATTGTAATAAGAAGGATAACACATAATTCAAGAATATAATACAAAATGTCAGTTTGATTCTACAGCTTGTGTTCAAGTTAACCTTTGGATGCATGTTAAAGCCACCGCTATATCACTATGAAATCATACTATATTTAGAAGAAAAGGCCTCCATTGTCTTTAATCATTCATTAATAAAAGAAGAAATTATACATTGTTAAATGTATGTGTGTGCATTACTTCATGTGTCAGACGTGTCCCAGGTAGACAGCGTTCAGTGTTGCTTTAATGCATTGGCAACATACAGTGACCCTGTCAACCCTGTGCTGCATGTGGAATGCATCAGCTGACAGAAATCATTGATGACTTCCTACTCTGTCGGTCATGTGATCAGGAACCCAACAAGCAGGCAGAGATAACGCGCTTGAGCTGACATCTTGGCGTTCCTTTTACATGATGGTTCATGATAGCAGCATGACAATACCATCTGCAGTACGTCGAAAGACAGGCAGCGGATTGTTCATGAAATATGAGCAGAGACACGTTCACTTGATAGCAATGCCATCTTCTTGGTTGTTTTTTCCCCAAATATATGCTAAATAGTGCTAATTCAAATACGCTTCGGGGATACAAATTCGATACACAGCGGAAGCAAGAAGATAACCGTTGATAACCACAAAATAACTTAAAGAATAAAGAAATAAAAAGAATAAAGAGGAAGAAAGTGAGAAAAATGAGAAAAAATTAGAAAATAAGAGAAAATAAGAGAAAAAGACAATTGTTTGTGAAACATGAGAGAACGTTGGGCGTCCTTTGAATTTTCCGTCTAAATCTCCTGACCTAATTAAACGGAGCACGATTCCGTCGTCGCCGCTGATTGCAGCTCTCATGATGCCGTGGTACGCCGACGTTCTGTTAGAGAAGTACGACGAGGGAAGAGGAAAAGAGGCGACAGCACACACAAACAGATGCTCGGTGTTCCTCTGCCATGCCTTTTTTTTTTATTGTGAAGCTGATGGTGTTAAATGGAAAATGTCATGGCTTTACATCAAAGAACACCCACTCTGTCCCACAGCCACACCAGGGAGTACGACGCTGAGCCCTGCCAAATTTTCCGGAACGTTCTCTGTCTAAATTAAGCCCTTCGTGCCTCGATCTGAATCTAAAATGGTCATGAACTGAGTTATATGGAGGCTTGTTTTGCTCTTTGGCCAGTGTATATCTTCTGAGTATTAAAATGTGCAGAAGGAAAATAACTAATGTATTAAAATGTATATTTGTATGTACTTGTAGAGTGTGTATGGTTGGAGGCTGGTTTAAGCAGCCTCACCCGGCCCAGTGCGAGACTGGGGTTGGGTGAGGCTGCACACCTGAGCTACATTGACTCATCAGCGCCCACAGGTTAAACCAGCCCTCAACACACACACACACACACACACACACTCATGTACCATGTCTTCATTCTACAACTGAAAACTCTGCAGTAAACCAGATTATTCACCATCCTGCCTGTCTCCTGCTGACGGGGAGCCCTAAAGAAACAGCAGCCTCTGTTACAGCAAGACACACAGGGTCACTGTTATTAACAATCAAGATCTTCCTCTGTGTGTGTGTGTGTGTGTGTGTGTGTGTGTGTGTGTGTGTGTGTGTGTGTGTGTGTGTGTATGTGTATGCATGTGAGAGGATATGGATATGTGTTGGGTTAGGGTTAGGGTGAGTGGGCATTTTATATGTTTTTGTGTGTGTTGTGTTTCAGAGAGAGAGAGAGAGAGAGAGAGAGAGAGAGAGAGAGAGTGTGTGTGTGTGTGTGTGTGTGTGTGTATCCGAAAAGTAGATGCGGCAAGGCTATGGCCTTTACTGCAACACAGAACATAGGACCTCAATAAGTAAGTCAATCAATTCGCAAGTCGCCATTCAAGGTCCGACGTCGCCCCCTAGCGCCAGTATAATGACAATGCATCGTAATGCGGCCATTGCTGCTGATAGTAGTTTATAATAGTTTATAAGATTATAAAAGCATAGACGGTTATAGATACGATCTTACTGGTCGTGCTTGCTGTGTTATCAAAATATTTGAATCAAGCTTAGCTTTCGTTTAATAGTTGTTTATTGTCAGGTTCGAGTCATTAATTCAGTAATGAGGGTAAAACAAAACATGCATTCAAACTAATTATTGAGCCCTTCTAATTAGCTCTTGGGCGTTGATAAATGCTGGCCTCAACTGTACAGTGAACTACAGTGTCGTCCAGATGATTGATTATCACTAGTTTTTCACTGTGGTGTGATGATGTGTTTGAGTGTAGCCTATCAACTGTTTCTGTGGCCGGTGAACCTCAGGACAGGGCAGATGGGTGCTCTCTGTTCATGTGTGTGGCCTTATTATATATTTAGAAATATTTTATTATTTCAAACCAAAGAAAGAAAAATATCTCTGCAATGCCCAGGAGGATTGTCAGCTCAGCACATGGTCCCTGGTCGGTGTCCATAGCAACAGACGTTATTAGTCATTGCTAATTGGCGGCTTTCCTGGTGGACATGGCGGTAAAGATGTGAGACAACGGAAAAGTACAGAGGCAGTAGCAAACAAAGGCAGAAGAATAAGACGACACAAAATGCTATTGCTGTTAGCTAAGGAGGAAACGTGAAAAAACAATGAAAAATACTATTATTGCTCACTGAGAAGTAGGAAATGTGAAAAAAGACAACAAAAAATACTATTATTGTTACTTAAAGGTCCTGTATGTAAGAATAATGAATCCATTCAGGGACTACATGTAGGATTTTACAGCACAAATCGCTTTAAATTGCCAGTTAATGAGCAGGTTGTGGGAGAGAGCTTCCCCGACTCTCTCTGTTGTGTAGAACAGCTTTTGGGCTGATTTCTCTTATAATAATAATAATAATAATAATAATGCATTTTATTTTTGGCGCCTTTCTATGCTCTCAAGGACACCTTACACAGCATTATCAGGCAACAAAACACAGTCAAAAGTAATTGGGACTTAAAAACAGGGATATAAAATAACAATCAGTAAAAAGTCATAATCATACACAGTCATACACAATCATACACAATATGCCAATTTAAAAAGGTGGGTTTTTAGGTAGGATTTGAAGGTGGAGAGAGAATTAATGTTGCGGATATCTTGTGGGAGAGAGTGTAGGCGTGAAGAAGTTCAGAGAGATGAGGGTGCAAGATTGGGAAGGGCCTTCCTTGAAGGTGAGGAGAAGGATTTTGAAATCAATACGGTATTTGACGGGGAGCCAATGGAGTTGTTGAAGAACCGGAGTGATATGTTCTATGGAAGGAGTTCTGGTGATGATACGGGCGGCTGAATTTTGAGTTTATATTTGAGTCAGGTTGGATTTCGTGGGGAAAATGAACGAAGTGAAATGTAAGTGTGGATAATAAAAAAATATATATATATTTCATAGCTTTTTAAAATGTGTACAAGGTTTAATTCTGATTAGAACTAACATTAGTTTCTGATTGTTATTGTCTCAACCCACGGAGCTCAGAATGCACTGATTCTTACTTATAGTACCTTTAAGGAGGAAATGTGAAAAAACGATGACAAATACTATTATTGTGAACTGAAAAGTAGGAAACGCGAACGAGAAAATTAAATAAATACTTGTATTGTTACCTAAGAAGGAAGTGAAAGTGAAAGAGAAAATACGATTACTGTTACCTGAATTTAAACGTCATACCACGGTTTGGAGTCTGAATTTCCCATTCAAAACCTACGGCCCGTATACAGTAGACGGTCTGTACTGGCAGACTGTGAGCTGGCTGGCGGGGCCTCCTCCCAGGGTCTCTGAGGACAGTGTGCTAACGAGACAGCTCTTCAAAGTGACAACGACCTGCTCCATGTGTTTACTCACCCCGGCAGCAAGACAACCCACTCTGCTGGGAGTTTTAACACCGTGTGTTAAATCTGACAATTCCCTCGATGCACACACACACACACACACGTTTGCACACATCCTGATGGTGGAAATGCAGTGTAAAGCTAATGAAGGTGGGGTCGGTGTGCATCCAGACATCTGCTGCCGGGTCCCTGAGACAGATGGCGGAGCGACCAGACCTGCTGGTGCCTTCCCCTGAAGCCCCGCCCTGTTCTTCACACAAGTCACATGACCAATGTCCAACCGGCGCTTACAGTGCTATTAGATGACATGGACGAATATAAAATCATCCCTCTGGGGCACAATGTTACACCACACAAGTGAATGCCTGAATCCATGCATTTTAAACCTGCCAATCAGCGATCTATAGCGTGATGTAGCTGGCGAATGAGCAACGTTCAGCCCGATGTATTGCCATTAGTTAACCTCATTTTAATAGAAATAATTCTCCTGCAAAATGAGGCAACAACAACAACAACAACAACAACAACAACACCAACACCAACGCCAACGGCAACGTCGAGGTTGCCAATGTCGGAGTGAAGAGACCCGCTAAACAGGAGCTAATGACGGGAGGAGGGAGAGGTCTTGGCAGGCGTGTTGCGGAGCATCTGCCCGGCCAACGCGCGGAGTGGGCGTGTCCGGCGTGTCATTGGCCGTGTAATGAGCTCCTCCATCTCCTGTTCTGCCAACGAACAGCCGAGCCGCATGGTAACCTTGAGCAGGAGCTCCGTGCTCGCTTTGGCTGCTGCTGCTGTATGCACACAAAGCCCCCCCCCCCCCCCCCCCCATCACCCTCTGCTGCCGCCGCCATGCGTTCACATACAAAGCATACACACATGCACACACACATACATGGTTAAATACACAAACACACACACACACACACACACACACACACACATACATATGGTAAAATACACACACACACACCAAACATACACACATACACACACATACATGGTTAAATACACAAACACATACACACACACACACACATGCATATGGTAAAATACACACACACAACACACACACCACACACACACACACAAAACATACACACATGCCACACACATACATGGTTAAATTCACATACACACACACACACACACACACACACACACACACACAACACACACACCACACACAACACACACACACACACACAAAAGCATACACACATGCACACACACATACATAGGTTAAACTACACACACACACGCACAACACACACACCGTCCTGCAGGAAGTCTATAGAATGGAGGTGCTTTGACCACTGCAGCTCATCAGTAGTCCTTCAACACTAAACAGCGCACAAGATTTAATGGTGCATTCTGTTAGGTCAAATGCACGCACGCACACACACACACACACACACACACACACACACACACACACACACCACACACCACACACACACACACACAAATGGGCATTTCTACCTTTGGACAACCGATCCATGATTTTATGCATTAGCGTAGCACACGCATTAAAATCAACATACTGTACCTAACAGATTTATGTATGCAAGAGTGTGATTTATTTCACAACAAACTCACATGCAGGGCACAGGCATCACACACAGCACACACACACACTTGCAAAACAATGATGCGGCGGCCGCACACACACACACACACACACACATTCACAAACACAAACATACATTTCTTCTGTACGCCTTTTTATGACTTTATATTTCATTGTATATAATACTGTAGCGGCCAGGGGGGGGGGGGGGGGGCGTGGCCACCATACAGCCGCTAGATGACGTAGGGGGCCCCGAGGGATTATGGGAAGTGTGTGTCACGGGGGTGTTGCCATGCGGTTGAGTTAGTTCAGGCAGTTCTAGTGATTCAAGTGGTTCTTGATTGTTGGTTCATTAAAAGGTTAACTATATTCCGCGTCCGCCTCCTCTCTGCCTGCTCCTCCGCGGTGTTCCTTACAATACAATCATACTGCATTTATTAATTCATCTTCTGTTTTTCATCCATTCACAGTATGTTGGTTTTGGGTTTGAATTCACGTTTGATATTAAATTACTTCCAGTCAGCTCACACTCAAACACCACATTTATAAAGCGGGGAAAACATACAGAGAGCGAGGGAATACATTGAGTGAAAGTGTGTGAGAGAGAGAGAATGAATGTGATTGGGAGTGAGAGCGGTGAGGGATGGGAGAGGAGAGAGACAGTGATAGGGGGAGAGAGGGGGGGGGGTGAGGAGGAGAGGCACAGAGAGAGAGAGAGAGAGAGAGAGAGAGAGAGAGAGTCCTCAGTGTGTGTTTCAGCTGCTCTCAGCAGTATGCGGGCTCCCCTGCGCTCAGCGAAGCGCGGCGCGGCGCGGCGGTTCCGCAGTCCGCAGACGTGTCAGCGCGCCGCCACCGGGGGGCTCCTAACCTGCGCCATCATGGCTTTTATGACACACTAAACCACAGCTGGGCACGCACACACACACACACACACACGCGTCAACAACAAAACAACAACGTCAATGAAATCCAGTCCTCCGCGCTCTCAGCTCTCAGCTCTCATCTCTCATCCCACCCTCAGCCAAACAAAGGCTGAGGGTGGGACTCCCGAGAGAGACAGGAGGGAGATAATAAATACCAGAAATTGAATCAGAAGCAAAGTAAAAGACCACCACCAGCCGTGCCTTTGTGTCCCAGCCCACCTATAGGGGGCTGCGGATCTATACAGGATATACAGGACCAGCGGCAGCAGATACTGAGGATTGATTACAGACCTTAATGCCAGACATCTCTCTCTCCCCCCCCCCCCCCATTCCCCCGTCCCTCTCTCTCCTTATCACATGGTCGCCTCTCTTTACCTCTGCCCTTCTCCCTGTGTGTGAGTGTGAGTGTGTGTGTGTGTGTGTGTGTGTGTGTGTGTGTGTGTGTGTGTGTGTGTGATTGTGCGTGTGTGTGTGTGTGTGCACGTGTGTGTGTGTGTGTGTGTGTGCACGTGTGTGTGTGTGCGCGCGTGTGTGTGCTGTGCAGGTGCACATTTACCACCCTAGTCTACATCATTCATAATGTCATAATCACACAGTGGTGATTCCAGAAGCACACACACACACACGTGTACACACACACACACACACACACACACACACACACGCACGCACTGGCCGTTGTTACAGTGAGGTAATCAATTATCTAGGCATGATGTCATTGTGTTTCATTCCCCCCCACAGCATGTGCACACATGTGCTATTCTAGGCTGGTAGTGTGATGCACATTCAAATAAAAACACAATGAAATGCATGTGTGTGTGTGTGTGTGTGTGTGTGTGTGTGTACTTCTGCCAGACTCCTTTTACTTCCTTTTTTAATTTCCTTTACTTCCTTTTTCCATCTAGGTCATAAAAAAAATAAATCAGCACATACAAACACATACACACACACACACACACACACACACACACACACACACACACACACACACACACACACCACACTCACACACTCACACACTCACACACACACACACACACTCACGCAGAGTGCTTCCATTAGCAGTTAATGAATGAATGTTAGGCATCCATCAGACAGGAAGATTAAACGTTGCACGTCGGAGAGAGAGAGACATGGTGGTCAACAGGAAGGGTACGCTGGGGTCTCGGCGACGCCCCCCCCCTCCCCAGACGCATGTCCCCTTCTGTCATGTGATTCATAAATACCTTTAGCATGACATCATCACACCACACCACACCACAGAGGCCACCAGCCTAATGAAGCCTGTGCTAATCATGTTAAGAGGGCTACTGTTGTAGGAGCCAGCAGATGACAAATGCAAACAATATCTTGATCTATGAGCCTGTGTTATTATGTGGATACGTTTATTTATAAGCCTTCAAATTTGTATACTTCAATGATTCATTATTACCATGCAGAGTCTGATCAGCCTGACCCCCAGGTGAGGCTGCTTAAACCAGCCCACCCACCCACACACACACACACACACACACTCCACAGAGCAGTTGCCGACCAACTCCGCCAATACATCTGTCCAACCCTGAGCTTGTTACAGAAGTTTTAGCGGGAAAAGCTAGTTTTAGGGGAGAGGGATGATTGTAACGGCACCACCCTTATGGAACTCCTTGAATTTGACATCAATTCATTCATTCTGGGAAAATTTGAGCACTCAAATGCAAAAATTGCAAAGCTGGTTTTAAGTCTTCGGGTGCCAAGTCCAAATCAAGTCTCAAGTCTAAAAGCGGACATGGTTACATTTGCAATCAGTGTTGCAGATTTCAAATAAAACTATTTTACTTGATTAATAAGACGGTTGGATGGATGGACAACCATGCCATTAATCACATGGTTACTTTACTTTAATCGATTGACAGCCCTAGATTTAACACAAAAAAACCGCAAAGCAGGCAGAGACTAACTGTTATCCTAGATTACCCATCACTTCAAACTACATGGGGAGAAAAACAACATGTACGCGATGAGATGAAGATCCTTGTGGCCAGTTTGCTGTGAACCCACCAGCCCTAGAGATGATTCTGTCCGATGACAAGAGCGGATGGTGGAGGCTCCAACCTTGACCTCTGCCTGACCTCTCCCTGGTGGTGTGTGTGTACAGGCACACAGCCCCACAGCATCCGCAGGCATCAGGTCAGACGCTGCTTAAAGCCAGTGATCCTATCTGTTCTCATATATCAGATGACAGCGTGTCTCTGCGGTCCCATAGGTTAGCAGCAGAGACGGATATGCTATCGATCCACACCACTCACGCGCTGAAGCCCTGCAGACTAGACTAGTCTACTGCTGCGGTCGCGCATGTCTACACACACCCTGGTCCGGAAAATACACACACACACCACCATTCAGAATCCTCCTCTTCAGATTATGATGTTTAAACAATGTGATTTAATTATATTAATCATATTGTGATGAGACAGAGAGCCCGCTGTCTTGTGGCTCAAGTCACATAGGGCCCCGGACCAAGTTATTAGTTCCAGGCCAATGAACTCTGAGGAGGAGTAAAATACAATTTGCCATATTTGTTTGTTTACTTATTTATTTATTTGTGCTTGTAGCAGATGAGCCAAGAGTCCGCCCACCCAACAGACCCCCCCCTCCCCCTCCCCCATGGCCATTTGTGAAATTGGATGAAGTCATTTCCTGTCAAATGATGAAATGTACGATTCCCAGTGTGTGTGTGTGCGTGTGTGTGTGTGCGTGTGTGTGCGTGCGATGCGTGTGTGTGTGTGGTGCGGTGGGTACCATAGGATGCGAGTGGTGAATTTATGAACCAGTGAGGCAAATGAACATTGTCTGGATGATTCTTCCGCGGGAAAAATATCTGAACAAGATCTGCCGTAATGATCACCTGAGGCTGTCCATGCCTCGTGTCACATGACTCCTGATGCAACAGTATATGCACTGCAGCGCTGGTTCCTTGTGAATGGGGCTAAGGTTTAACATACGGCGACTGTGATTTCATTAGTGCCACGGCAACACAGTCAGGCCATGACTCAGTCTCTCAGTAAGTAAGAACAATCGGGTTAACATCCACAATGGCTTCCTCATTCGTCTTTCCTTCCCCTCCCACTTTCAACAGACAAACATGCATCTAACAGGCATCTATTGTGTGTATGTATGTATGTTTGTATGTTTATGTATGTATGTGTTTATGTATGAGTGTATGTATCTATGAGGTTGGTTTGCTCAACCAGTCTCTGTAATTACTGTAGGAGATATCCAGATGATTATCCAGCTTGAAATGTGAACAAAAAAAACAGTGAAAGCATCATTAATATTGATCCATAGTAAGCCTGCACACTGTGTGTGCATGCGTGATGGTAAATGGATTGCATTTATATAGTGCTTTGATCCAAAGTGCCCTCACATTCACCCATCGACAGCAGTGTCAACCATGCAAGGTAACAACCAACAAGTCAGGAGCAGGTAGGGTTAGGTGTCGTGCTCAGGGACACCTCGACACTTAACTAGGTGGAGCCTGGGGATAGAACCAGCAACCTTCCGGTTGGCAGACAACCACTCTACCTCCTGAGCTACTGCCACCCCTAGAGAAAAACTTCCATTAATAATTAAGTAGGTACAGGCTCTGAATGTGTCTGTGAATACAAATGTCACGTCATGTCAAGGTATGATAATGAATTTCTAATGTATTCCTTTAAGGCATTGTTTCCTCTGGCCTTGGTTAAATCACTATATTCCTACTAATGGAGTAATTTCCAAATATCCACCATAGCCCTCCATTAGCCCTCCATTGCTTATTGCTAATTGGCTGCATCCGACGTGGTTTTGATTGGACGGTGGAACCGAGGTATGCGGAGGCAGGTTGAGACTGCCAGCTCAGACAGAGCCCTCGTATGGCGACGCCCACTATGCTAATTCTATACACACACACACACAGAGCCAGGCTACAAGGGTGCCAGGGGAAAGCAAGGCACTGTGATCCCATCTGCAGCTCGCTTCACCTCCAGTCTGACAGAACAAGGCTTGCATGTGAATGAATCTGGTGGTTTCCATTGTTCTCCACGTTTCTCTCTTCTTCCGTCTTCACGGGCATCACCTCTGCTCCACCTTTCCACTCCTCCGCATCCCCTCCTCTGGCCCCCGAGTGGGTATCATGGCCTATCGCCATAGTAACAGACAGCCGTGACAGGTGGAGACCGGAGGTGGCATGGCGAGGGCGGAATACCCTGCAGGACTGTGATGCTGTGAATATGAATATGGCGCTCTGCCACTCACGCTCGCCCTCTCTCCGCCTGGTCTATGATGAACCCACGTCTTGTGAGGTGTCTATGTTGTGTGTAGATTCTACTAGAGTAATCACATTGTCCTTCTGCTGAGGTTGGACTCAGTGGAGACACTTCACAGGGTTCTGTCAGGGCAATTTATTGTGGAAAGTTTTGCTGTTATCTCTGGCTTCTGTCCTCCATGTCGTCATTCCACAACAGAGACATGTTGCGGCGCTTAAACAAAGACTTTTACGAAAGCTTTTATTGGACACTGTGTTTGCGATCGGGCGGATTAGCCGTGGCATTTAATAATGTCGGCTTCCGCTGTGGTAACCTTTACGCATGTGGTGAAAGCTTTGCCAGCATGCATCCCTGATACTTGCTGGCCACTGAAATATACCCTGCTGATCACACACACAGAGACACACACACACACACACGCACACACACACACACAACTATGCACTGGTGTACATACATACATACATACATACATAAATACACATACACAGTAGGGCAAAGAAAAGCACACACACACACACACACACACACACACACAAAACACACAATAGAAGTGATGCTGAGACACTCAGAGATGCACCTAGTTCGAATGCACACACACATACACACACACACACACACACACACACACACACACACACACTACAGACATACGCACGCACACAAACACACACACAAATGCAACGCCACTTCCATATGTATCACAACCAAAAGCGATGTGTGACAGATCCATTGCAGCAGGTACCATATCCGGCACCCTGCTGCCAGCGGTCTGTGTCTCTGAGCACACGGGGGGGGGGGGGGGGTGGTGTTCAGACAAATATAAAGGTGCACTTAGTAGTAGCTGTAGTAGTAAGGAAGGCGGTCTCTCTCTCACCTGGACACCCGCCTCCCCACCAAGCGCACAACACACAGGCGGCAAATGCCGTTGATGGGACGTCAACTAAACAACAACCAAAGAAAGAAAAAAAGACACCGGGACAACCGAAAAAGGGGCACATTCGTTAGATAGAGAGCGAGATAACTCACCATGAGCAAACAAACGGCCGATTCGGGCATGTGTTGGACAGCCATGATGCTGAGGTGGCTCCTGTCGCTTCACAGCGGAGCGCCGGTGTTCCTATTGACCTTCTGCTGGACTGCCTCCTCCCAGTCCTTTACTCGCTGAAGTGATGACACCTTCTGTGACACTCACTGGTGGAGACTCTGCCGGCCAATGCCTTGGCTTTGTATCCCGATGAACACTCTCTCTCTCTCTGTCTCCTTCTCTCTCTATCTCTCTCTGTCTCTCTCTCTCTACTCTTAGTTGCAGCTGATTTGCTCCTCTCGCTCCTGCTCCTCAGATTGAGGAAAAAGCACTGCGTCTCCTGTGCTCCTTTGATCTGACAGCAAACCACCCCTCCTTCTCCTTCTCCTTCTCCTCCTCCTTCTTCTTCTTCTTCTTTACACACTCACTGCAGACCCCTCCACCCTCCCTCACCCCCTCCTCTCTCCTCCTCCCCTGTAACACATGCGGTGACTCCCTGTACCTCGTGGAAATGGCTCCCCCTCCCTCTTCCCTCTCAGCCCAATCGTCTCTCCGGTCCCCGTCTGCAGCACAGATCTGATCCACTCCAGAGATCCAGGCTCTCTCTCTCTCTCTCTCTCTCTCTCTCTCTCTCTCTCTCTCTCTCTCTCTTCTCTCTCTCTCTCTCTCTCTTCTCTCTCTTTCTCTCTCTCAGAGCATCTCTGCCTTTCCACGCCCCCCCCCCCCACACACACACACACACACAGACACGTGTTCCTCTTCTCTGGTCGTCTTCTTCTGTAACTCTTGCGCTGCAGTCCTCCCAGCCACATCCCTGGATGGATGTGCCTCTCTGGGAGGGTGGGGGTGTGGGGGGGGGGGGGGGGGGGGTGAGGTTGGGGGGTGGGGGGTAGGAGGAAGCGAGCCGTGAACGTGGGGGTCCCCTCGTGTCTGGTGTCTCTCAGAAAACGACAAGAGACAGGCGAGGGCGAGAGACAGAGGTAGAGCAGGCGACTGAGAGCACAGGGTGAGTGCTACAGAGGGCACGGTAAAAAGGACCACAGAGGGGAGAGAGGGAGATGGAGAGAGGGAGATGGAGAGAGAGAGAGAGAGAGAGAGAGAGAGAGAGAGAGAGAGATGAAGAGAGAGAGATGAAGAGTGTTCGGGGAGTGCAGCAGCCGGCGAAACGTTGCGCCGTGCGTAAACCAGCTTGGGTTGAAGAGGAGGTGGAGGAGGGAGGAGGCACTTGGGGTAAATGAGTGTGTGTGTGTGTGTGTGTGTGTGTGCGACTCTGCATGTATGTGTGTGTGCGTGTGTGTGTGTGTGTGTGTGTGTGTGAAAACAGACCGCGCCTATCGATGCCGTTAAGGAGCGCACCAGAGACAGCAAAGGATCATGGGAAGTGGATGAATAGAATAGAAAAGTGCTCTTAATTAAAGGTCTGTGTGTGTGTGTGCGAGCATGTGTGCAGTTATAACGTCCATGCAGTGACTGCAGTGATCATTAAACCCAGTGTGGTGTTTTTAACGCGGGACTCCCTGGCAATATGCATGAGGTCATGTGACTTGCAGCCCGCCTCGCCCCACCCCACCCCACCCACTCCTCCATTCTACAACCAAATCTGTCTCCCTAAAACAACCACGTCACGTATTAACGCAGGGCTGAATAATGGATGAGGTGGGTTTCACGGGTCAGAGACACTTCATATTACGTATTTACACCCTGCCCAGCCCCCCCCACCCCCTCTAATTTGCTGATTTCATACACAAGTGTGTATGTGTGTCCATGCGCTGGATTCTTCCATAATGCCACCCACAACAGATGAATCACGCAGGTGAATGAAATCAGCCTCCAACCTCCACATCCTCCTGCACAGCATTCCATTGATTATATTGAACGACAGCAGGAAGGGAGGAATGGAGCTGTGCGCAGGCTTGGACATTCCATAATCAGTAGTATAAGGAAAACCTATGTCCTTATAAAGGACCTATCACCCTATAAAGTAGATACAGACTGCATTTACTGTATGTAGCACGTTTCTAATCACCTGGTCCGCTCAATCAATGCCGTTGACTTGGGCCGTTGAATGTGTTACGATGTACTGGAGGACCCAAACGCAAGACCCAGACTCGGAGTACAGAAACGAAGAGTATTTATTGGTAACGTGATGCGGGGATGGAACTGGAGTGCAGACAAAGGAACTGGCGGGAAGCGTGGCAGGCAGACGAGAGACAGGCAGGCAGGCAGGCAGGCAGGGAGAGGAGCGGGCTGGCTGGAGACGGGTCACGATCCTGGGATAGAGGAAAGACTTGGTTACAATCCAACGGGAAAAACATGGGGCTATAATCTACTAGAACGGCTTGCTAACCACACTGGCCGAAGCAACGATCTGGCGATGAGTGGGTGGAAAGCCGGGGCTCTTATCCTGTGGTTGATCGCAAATCGATGGCAGGTGTGAGCGCAGCGCAGGTGGCACCGGTGTGAGCGCAGCGCAGGCGGCACCGGAGTCTGAAGCCACGCCCACCAACACACAGGGAAACCCCGGAGACACGGTTGAGACCGTGACAGTACCCCCCACTCAACGGGACCCTCTAGGCGACCCACCCGGCTTGTCAGGATGGACCCGATGGAAATCCTCCGGACCATATCTCTCCCAGTCCACCAGATACTGATGTCCCCGACCTCGGCGGCGCACGTCCAGCAGCCGCTGGACGGTGTAGGCTGGGTGGTTGTCGATGATCCGGGGAGGTAAATGCTAAATGGTAAATGGATAGTATTTATATAGCGCTTTTATCCAAAGCGCTTTACAGTTGCCTCACATTCACCCATTCATACACCGACGGCGGTGCCAACCATGCAAGGTAACAACGGGGATTGATCTGGGACACGTGGAAAGTGGGGTGAATCTTCATGGACCTGGGTAACTTTAATTTTACAACAGAGGGATTTATAATGTTAATGATCTCATACGGGCCAATGAAACAGGGAGACAGTTTCTTACAAGTGGCCTTGAGGGGAATATCCCTCGAGGAGAGCCACACCCTCTGCCCTGGTCTGTAATCCGGTGGCGATCAGCCAGGTGTCGGTTGCGGTCGGCGGTGCAGAGGAGAGTGGAGCGTGTCTCCCTCCAGATCCGACGACATCGGCGCAGGTGTGCCTGGACTGAGGGCACCGCAATCTCCTCCTCCTGGGCTGGGAACAGGGGAGGTTGATATCCCAAGGACACCTCAAATGGAGATCTCCCCGTGGCTGTACTGGTGAGAAAGTTATGAGCATACTCCACCCATGGTAGCTGAGAGCTCCAGGAGGTGGGGTTGTGGGCCACAACGCAGCGGAGAGCGGACTCGAGGTCCTGATTTGCCTGTTCCGTCTGGCCGTTGGTCTGGGGATGGAACCCTGGTGGCTTTAGTGGATTTTGGGGCTGACGAGAATTTCATTGATTCTGACCTCGTTGCCCGAACCGGCCTCGCCACTGAACCGATCACTACTCCCATGGATGCCAATGCGTTGGATGGGAGACCCCTGGCTCGGGTCACCCACCGAACAAGACCTCTGCTTCTCATCCTCTCTGGTAATCATCGGGAGATGATTCAATTCCACATCATACCCTCACCCACAATGCTCCGATCGTCCTCAGGCATCCATGGCTGCGGCGGAACAACCCCCACCTCGATTTGGCTGCTGGCAAGGTAATGAGCTGGAGTTCATTCTGTTTATCCGCTTGCCTGCAGTCCGCTCTCTCCCCAACAGATGGAGTGGCGGCGCTTTTGGTGCCCGAGTTTCCGGACCTGTCCTCCGTTCCAGCGGTTTACCATGACCTAAGGGAGGTGTTTAGCAAACAGAAAGCACTTCCTCTGCCTCCGCATCGCACCTATGACATACATTCAGTCAGCCAAGCGCCAAAATTCGCGTCAGGCTCGTTGGGCGTTATTCTTTGGGCGGTTCAGGTTCACCCTAACCTACCGTCCGGGATCCCGCAACGGGAAGCCTGATGCCTTGTCCCGCCTGTACGTCTCCCAGGAGGAGGTTCCACCCAACCCAGACACCATCCTCCCGTCCTCCTGCGTGGTAGCAGCAGTCACCTGGGAGATTGAGACGCTGGTGACGCAGGCCCAGCAGATCCAACCAGACCCAGGTAACGGCCCTCCTAATCGCGTGTTTGTGCCTGACTCCTCCAGTGGGGTCACAATTCTAAGATTGCGTGCCATCCAGGGGTGGGTCGCACATTGTCGCTACTCCAGAGACAATTTTGGTGGCCAGCAATGGAGGCCGACACCCAAGCCTTCGTCGCGGCCTGCACCATGTGCGCTTGGGGCAAGGATTCTCATCGACCACAAGCCGGTCTGCTTCATCCCCTGCCAGTTCCCAGTGGCCCGTGGTCTCACATCTCACTCGATTTCATCACCGGGTTGCCTCCGTCTCAAGGTAATTCCACCATCCTCACCATCATTGATCGGTTTTCCAAGGCAGTGCACTTTGTTCCCCTCTCCAAACTTCCCACAGCCCATGAGACGGCCGAGCTGCTGACCGTACATGTACTCCGCCTTTCACCATTCATCCGTTCACACACACACACACACACACACGTTCCTGCGGCAACAGCACCTCCATCTAGGCCTGTCTGCTGGGATGCAGCCTCCTGCCATTGGTCAGGAATCTGATCTGCAGAGAATGACCATGATGAAGAGATGGAGAGCAGCAATGGTCTGCATGTTCTTAGCAACACCCGCACTGAACAATACACCACATCAATTTGGGATATCAAGTCCTACTCGATGAGGATGAGGATTCTGTCTTTAACCCTTTTTTCTCTGAAATTCTCACTTTAATCTCAGAATATACCCACGCCCCTCTTTAAGAAAAAAAAATCACCCCATTGGTGGCTCTAATACACTTCCAGAGAAAACAATATATTTGTATTCATAATCATTTTGTTTCTATTTCTGCCATAATTTCCTTTCTGCGCACACTTAAATGAACATTTATAAAAAATAAGGAAGTAAATTGTGAATTCACAGTCAAAGGTTTTGAAAAGTCTCTTTGCATTGAAACATAAGTGAGTTTTTGAGTCTTTAAGTAGTTTAATCACACAATAAGTAAAACCCCAGGATGATGAATGTTCAAGTATGTTCAAAACCCCTCAAATAACAGCTATTACAGTATCTTACGTTGTATATTAAATCAAATCCAATATAACATTGTAGAAATTATAAAAGGTATGCCATCTTGTGGTTAGTCTAAGAAATACATAGGCTGACTGAAAGCCTACGATTATACTTATCCTTACTATGTCTGAACGCATTTGAGGTTATCATTTCCAAAATGAAATAATGAACTGACCCTTCAACTCCACCCTGAACATGATACCATAGCTGAACATTAGAGGCGAACAGTGAGATCATTATGTGTGTTTGTATCAAACTACAAAATGATCTGTATCTGTATCTGTGTTTGGATACGATGAAGAGAAAGTGACTCGTACAAATGAATGAATTATGGGAATACAATAAAATATAACCAAGAACTCTTTCAGGATAAATCTTGCTCAAATAAATGACCGTTTAGTGTAGAATTATAATAAGTATTCCACAAAACTCACAAAAAGATGATTGTTTAAATGAATCAAAGGTCAATTAACTGAATTAGCAACAGAGCACACACCCAGTGCAAATAAATGTAATCCACACAGGAAATGTGGTCGCTGCAAATATACATATTCACTGTTTTATACAATTGCCTTTTCTAGACTTTCTAGACTACTGCACACTTATGACTTGGTTTCCTTCAGAATGGGTGAGTAGCCTACCAGTAATCCTAAAACATTAGGCATTAGATATGACTCAGAAGTGATAAGTGTTTGTGCAGATATCTGTGTAGCAATGCAGTAACGGAGCGATTTGGTTTTGACTAAGACGACACAAGTCTGTATTCCTGCTAGCCAGGAGATCACCTGACATCATTAGTCAGACCCCAGGCCTCAGCTCGAGCGCTCCGCTCAACAACTTCAGCTGGACGACTGGTAACATCTTCACTAAGAACAGGCAAACATCGCTCTGCCAAGTTTCAACTCTTCTCTGTTCTGCCACCACAGTGGTGAAATGAGTCACTCACCAGCTTCCACAAGAGACTCAAGACTCACCTGTTCAGAGTTCTCCTGGACTCTGTATAACACCCCCCACTCAGAATGGCACTTCTGTTCTTATCCCAGCTATTTATGCAGGCAACCTAGCAATGATGAAACTCGTTCTATTAACCTTGCAACGATGAATGTGTGAAAACAGCTCTATTCTTATCTATTCTTATCTTTATGCACCACAGTGATATATTGTGATATACTGTCTCCTTCAACAAAAGTCGCTTTGGATATAAGCATCTGCCAAATGCCCTCAATGTAACGTCAATGTAATTCTAAAAAAGGTTATTACAAAGCTTTTTAAAATGTGTGGCAATGTTTAATTATGATGAGAACTAACATTAGCTTCTGATTGTTGCTGTCTCAACCCACGGAGCTCTGAACGCCCTTAGAGCTCCAGCAGGCTGCAGTTCACCGAGCGGCCAAAGGGGTCAGTAATGAGAAGGAATCATACAGAGTACCTTGAAGTACAAGTTTCAGTTATCGCGACTCTATGACGTAATCTCAATGCGACGCCTTCTGTTAACAACAACAACAACAACAACAACAATATCACAACATGTCGCTGCCTCCAGTCTTTCGCGGCCTGATGGATTGGTTCGTTCTATCGGCTGTTATCATGTTTACAACCTGCTCGGCGTCGCCGCCCAACTTCATAGTTATTTTTGCAGACGACTTGGGTTTCGGTGACTTGGCCAGCTACGGTCACCCCAGCTCACTGACTCCTCATATTGACCGCATGGCAGCCAACGGACTGCGCTTCACAGACTTCTACTGTACGAGTCCTGTCTGCAGTCCGTCCAGGTGAGGCCTGGTGTGTGTGTGTGTGTGTGTGTGTGTGTGTGTGTGTGTGTGTATGGTGTCTGTCTGTCTGTGTGTGTGTGTGTGTGTGTGTGTGTGTGTGTGTGTGTGTGTGTGTGTATGGGTGTATGGGTGTCTGTCTGTCTGTCTGTCTGTGTGTGTGTGTGTGTGTGTGTGTGTGTGTATGGGTGTCTGTCTGTCTGTCTGTGTGTGTGTGTGTGTGTGTATGGGTGTCTGTCTGTCTGTGTGTGTGTATGGGTGTCTGTGTGTGTGTGTATGGGTGTCTGTCTGTGTGTGTGTGTGTGTGTGTGTGTGTGTGTGTGTGTGTGTGCCCGTGCCCCCCCCCAATTGTCTCCTGCAGGCCTCGTCCTACTTTCTATTTCTCTTCCCATAGCTCACACTTTGCTTCCAGAATACAGATGGTGAAAAAGAAAAGCCAATTTCTCTCAATCCTGCAGACACACTCTGTAAAACTAAATATGCACATGTCTGTATTTTGATGCACTTTAAACATACCTCAGCAACCCGTAACCCTGATTGTTTTCTGCCCAGAGCATCACTGCTGACAGGGCGCTACCAGACTCGCTCAGGGATATACCCGGCAGTGCTTTATCCTGGGTCTAGAGGAGGTCTACCCCTAAACGAGACCACCATCGCAGAATTGCTGAAGCCGCTGGGCTATGCAACTGCTGCTGTGGGGAAGTGGCACTTGGGAGTTGGCCCTAAAGGAATGTACCTCCCAACCCACCAGGGGTTTGACCACTACGTTGGCATCCCCTACTCTCATGACATGGTCAGTATGTCTGGTCTGTGGTCTTATTACACCCACCTGCATGTGTAATGTCTGCAGCACCGTGCAACACTCATGCAGAGTATTACTGCACAAGCACACATGACCAGTACTACCCTACTGGCAATCCAGCTAGCCCTTTGCTCAGCAAGTTTGACACCTGATCTAGACTCTTATGATCTTGTTTGTCGAGATGAAGTCGAGTTGAATTGAACACATCAGTAACACATTTGGTTACACATGTAGGAACTGAACGTTTGGTTCAAACACTTTTTGTTTATGAAATATTATGTTCATACAGGCATTTATATAGTCATATATTTTGTCTTAATCTTTTCTATTGTGTTGCCAACAAGATTGTCATCCATGTGCCTTTAGGGGCCATGTTGGAACCTGACGTGTTTCCCACCAGATGTGAAATGCTTCGGAATGTGTGATGTGGGCACCGTCGCCGTCCCGCTGATGTATCAGGATGTCATCAAGCAACAGCCTGTTCACTTCCTGGACCTGGAGGCTTCATACAGTAAATTCATGGACAACTTCATTCGTGATTCAGCAGATCAGAACAAACCCTTCTTCATCTACTACCCGTCCCATGTAAGTCATGACATGGAACGACTGTATATACAGTGTATATATATATATATATATGTTACGAGCCCGTGTTATAATGAATGGACGACTTAACATAAAGAATCCAGAGTTCGGTTGCAGCAGAAATTAATCATTTATTTGACCAAATAAAAGCGTGGCGTTCTACAAACAAATATTATAAAAATCAAGGAGCCCTTAGTCAATCTGACCAACCTAACAATCGCCACAAGGGAATCGGTAGCCCCCCCCCCCCCCCCCCCATATTCCTCTCTGAAAATTCTACTATTCATCTTCACCCCACTACAGCATACACACTACCCCCAGTATGCAGGGCGCATGGCGGCCGGGGCCTCTCTCAGGGGCCCGTTCGGAGACGCTCTGTTGGAGTTTGACAACACCGTGGGCAGTATCCTGGACACCCTGCAGACGACGGGGACCATCAACAATACGCTTGTGTTCTTCACTGCGGACAATGGGTACGTCGGCGACGGCTTCGTTGTGAGAATAACACTTACAGTCTCAAATAGCTTCACAGGAGCGTCTTCATCATCCCACTTTGTCATTTCAATATTACAAACAGCCACGCTTCTTAGGGAACAACACTGTGGGCTGCTAAGACGTGTGCATGTTGGGAAATATCCTATAAATATATACAAATATATATACAATATACAATATGTACAAATGGCACCCCTAAGCCACCGCAGTCTAGGGGTGGGTGTACACACACATGTCAATGTTTATGTTTATTTGATTAAAACATCCACATGTGCATCCATCCATCCATTCGCGTCCGCTTATCCGGGTTCGGGTCGCGGTGGCAGCCGGCTAAGCAGGGCCCCCCAGGCTTCCTTCTCCCCAGCCACACTCTCTAGTTCCTCCTGGGGGATCCCGAGGCGTTCCCAGGCCAGACGAGATATATATCTCTCCAGCGGGTTCTGGGTCTGCCCCGGGTCTCCTCCCAGTTGGACGTGCCCGGAAAACCTCCAAAGGGAGGCGCCCGGGGGCATCCTAATCAGATGCCCGAACCACCTCAGCTGACTCCTTTCGATGCGGAGGAGGCAGCGGCTCTACTCCGAGCTCCCTCCGGATTAAAACATCCACATGTGCATATACATTTTAAGTATCACATGATCATTTTTATGATATATTATAATAATAACAATTATGCAATACCTGAACAAGGATGTTCTTGCATGTATCTGCTGTATTTGTCGTTAAAGCATATGTATCTGCCGTTGGCATGCTTTCTTGCTTTATTGTCTCTGTGTCAAATGTTGCCGTCGTCGTGCTTGACCAAGCCTCCTCGCCTGTTCCCCAGGCCGGAGCTGATGCGCATGAACCGTGGTGGCAACGCCGGGCCTCTCAAGTGTGGGAAGGGCACCACCTATGATGGGGGCATGAGGGAGCCAGCCATCGCCTTCTGGCCAGGTGTCATAACACCAGGTCTGGCCACGACATAACCTCCACAATATCGTCATGACAATACAGATCCACATACCGCTTTCCCCGAGTTAAACGCGTAAAAGTATGCTTTTGGAGTAGGTTCTATTTCAGAATCTATTAACTTAAATACTAAAATAGACCAATTAGATATCAATTTGTTGTTATGGGATTGTTTTTTTGATAGTCTGCTAATGTGGAATTAAATTTGCGGATGGTGGAGGATGGTGCATTCCCAAAATGCACACATGGTGCGAGGTGAACAGACCAGCGGAAGGCCCACACTTGGTTCAAACGGCCGGTCAGTGATGAGCAGCTGTAACGTTTCAAGCACTGTAACCACAGTGTACAGTGTGCCTCCAGGTGTGACCCACGAGCTGGCCAGCACCCTGGACATCCTGCCCACCATCGCCAGACTCTCGGGGGCCCAACTCCCGAAAGTGCAGCTGGACGGCGTGGATATGACAGAGCTGCTCCTGAGACTGGGGAAGGTATGAGGCCTCATGCTAAGTATGCCAATTTCAGATTGCTTTGACCAGAATGACAAACTAATGTTGTGCGTGTCTTGTTGGTCCAGAGCAAGAGGGACACGATGATGTTCTACCCCACTGATGCCAGTGAGAAGTACAGCATGTTTGCTCTCCGATTGAACAAGTACAAGGCCCATTTCTACACGCGAGGTACGTACCACACATACGTTATCTACCAGGCATACTTTACATGTGGTTTACATGGTGGGAGGTGAAAGGGTCTGGGCTCAACCCCCAATTCTTGAGGATGTTATCGAACCCCGACCTGCTCCTGAATGACCTGTATCTGCTTCTGTCTAACCCCTGCTGGTTCCTTAATGACCTGCCTCTGTATTCACTGTCTAACCCCGACCTGCTCCTGAATGACCTGTATCTGCTTCTGTCTAACCCCTGCTGGTTCCTTAATGACCTGCCTCTGTATTCACTGTCTAACCCCTACCTGCTCCTTAATAACCTGTTTCTGTACTGTCTAACCCCTACCTGCTCCTTAGTGACTTGTCTCTGTATTCACTGCCTGACCCCTACCTGCTCCTTAATGACCTGTCTCTGTATTCACGTCCTGCTCCAGGTAGCGCACACAGTGGGATTGTCCCAGACAAGGACTGCCAAGTCTTCTCTGAGCTCAAGGCTCACGACCCACCACTTATCTTTGACCTGGAGTCCGACCCCTCTGAGAACTACCCTCTGTCCCTGGATAGTGATCCTCGTCTACGCAGCCTGCTGGACAGGATCCTGGAGGTCAAGGCCAAATTTGAAGCGTCCATGGTGTTTGGTGAGAGCCAAATATTAAAAGGCTCAGACCCCGGGCTAGAGCCCTGCTGCACACCTCTTTGTGAACCTAAACCAAGCTGCTGCCAATGTTGATACTCTGCTTCTCAACAATGGAGGTGACTAGATAGACTTGGACTCTGGATGGATCATTTCCACAGTGCCATGCCTTCCCCGGGAGAACTACTCTGACTCTTGAATATTTCCATTTCATTTTCTTTGGTGGTAAATCTTCAAGATTATTACTGTAACCACACCAAAAGCTTCCCTAAACTTAAATACCGTGAACCTAATACATAACAAACCATTTATAATGCACCATGGGATAATCACCAGGGGAATCTAGCTGCAACCATCCAATCATAATCATATCATAATCATCATAATTTTTGAGTGAGATATTGCACAAATGTTTTGATGACCAATATGCATTGTGTCATGAAAATGTCTGCCTATGTGTGCAGATAGGTACCACTGGATTTAGATTTAGATTCTATTTGTTTTACAAATAGACTTCCTCCATGAGGGCATGTGATTTTACTCTCAATCTGTAAATCTTAATGTAAATCTGAACTGTAATATAGTGTGTTTCCATGTTTATTTTGTTCACGTGTTTCTGTGCCTCACTTATTAAACAACAATTAAACAAATCAGTTAGGAGAAAACATATTTAGTCATGTGCAGGGTTTCTTTTTCAGTGATTAGATAAATGACAAATCATTTGGACATCAAGCATATATTTTATTCATTAGAACCAAACCCATGACAAGGCAATGTGTTGTTTTTTTGTCCTTTTTTTTTTTTTAAAGATACAAGATAGGATATGTTTGTTCTGTCACATACTGATTTGCCGTAGGTATACAGTGAAGAATTTGTGTATGTGTCATAATGTCAAATGTTTGGTATAACTGCTGTAACGTGGGTCTTGGGGAAGTTATGCCAGTGTTCCTCAGGGGTTAGCTTACAGAGCTATGTCACACAACAGAGCCAGTTAGCTACACTGTAAAATATAAAAAAAAAAGAAAAGAAACGGGAACAAACAAGTACAGATCGGAGGAGAGGCTTGTGTTGGGAGCTCGTCAGCGCTAGCTATAATAGGCAGAATGCATCATGGTTATCCTAAAGCAGCTCTCTAACAGCACATTGTTCAGTACTTATGTGGTCATGTTATACAATAAGAGTTTCTTTTTGGACTTACCAGGAACTGAAACCACAGCCCTTGTGACGGACACTGTATTCATAGATGCGGCGTGGTCACATGACACTGAACTAAAATGATTGCAGATCACACACGTTGTCGTTTTTTTTTTCCCGTTCTCTTGTACTTCCCTTTTTTTTTCTCTCCCTGTTTTTCAAAATTATTTTCTAAGTAATGTACATATTTATTTCAATAACATTGTTAACATAAATGACACGGCACTATCTTTTAGATTCACTATTCATATATACATAATCTAACTGACAGCAATACACATGTAAATAACGCCATAACGCCGTCTCGCCCGTTCTCTCTTCAAATGGTCACAGAGGGCGGCCAAGGCTTTGAACATGAGTCGAACAGAACGTTTTTTATCTATCGGCTGTCACTTTAATGAAGCATGGCCTCCTCTCCCGTGTGCTAGCGGGCACACTGCACACAGAGTCCAACACCGACGTCACCCCGAAGCATTGATTTGTGTGTATTGCATACGAGAATGAGCAAGACAAGGATTATGTTAAAAGGAACATACTCACTTACATCCAATAAATACAAACCATCACGCTTGGTTTACTACACACGTCCCTATACTAATGGTTGTATCGGGAGCTGTCTTGCTGAACCAGTGTACCTTGTTGTCCTCTGTAGAGCGGTCGGCGGTGCATTCAGTGGTAATATGGCTTCCGTTTGTATTTATTTAACCTGAACGTCACGCTGACTTGTGCAACCCATGTGGTTGTTCTTGCCTAAGATGTACTTTACTTAGCAAAAACCGACGCAATAAACAATGCTGTTCTCCGTGCCAAGTTTCCCGCGATGAACCATGTGAACCTCGGATGGCCAAATAAAGCACAGTGTGACCAGGTGCACGATGCAAGGGGGGTTAAACGCAGTCAGTCAAACACATCAGAACAGGACTAAACATGGGAGTAGTCGTGGAAGGATTGAGGGTTGAGTTTCCAATATTATTCACTTATAGGTGAAAAGGGATAAAGACCAGGTAAATGTTTATATTGTAGTTTGTCTTTTACAATTAGCAGCTTTTACACAAGTTTTAGATGTATCTGTGGGAGTGATGAGGAGGTCCAAGTTGCTTCTTTTAGGTCCAACTTCTCATATTTTGTGGGAGCCTTTCTGATGCTCCGCACAATGCAAACTTTTAGCACAACAGCCTCTCTCCACACACCCGATGACAACCACCGTGTGTGGACACTAAAATACCACTTGTTTCTGATATCGTCACACCTCAAATCTCATGTCGCCTCTCTCTGCCACACCATTTGTAGTGATATCTTTCCCTCCGCCGTTCCTCCCCTTCTCCTCCTATTTGTTATGAGTGATAGCCTACCTACAGAACCCTGTGTCTATGCTTTCTATACATATATTTACAACATACACGACATGTCATATGCAAACACATGGGTAACCTCAGACGAGGGACAGCTCACTGTACTTCTCTCTACATGGCTCCAATGTCACCAGTGGTAGAAATCAAACTTATTGGTCAGTATTGAACAATTACATATTTACAGTTCACCAACCAATCCAACAAATCAATTCTACACCATTTCCTGTTGTGGAGATGATTCCTGTTTGTTTGTCTGTCTGTCTAAGTGTGTGTTGTAAGGGTAGATTTGGCTGTGTCTGTGTGCATTTAACCTACTTCACATGCACAGAGAGATGAAACAGCATTAGTAGGTTACATTATTCGTATTCACTTTCCAAATCGATAGATAAATCTACAAATTAAAAGGTGCTCAGATTCTTGGTTTCATATAATAGAAAAGGATGAAAGAAACAAGCAATCCATCCATCAAGATGATGGAAAATAAACCGTTGAATATATGAACGTAATCAGTCCAGTGGTCTTGCATACTCAAATTAATCAAATGAAGGTCCCTAGTTTTGCCAGGGACCGTTTTTTTTTTTACAGTGAAGAATGTCTCCCGTTTCCCAGCAGACGCAGCAGCGCTCTCTGCCGGCCACGTCGTGAAACGGTGACACAAGCTGTGGAGGGCAATGGAGGAGGTCGCCGCGGTAACGCCGGGGCCTACTCCAGGTAGATGTCCTCGGTGGGGCAGGCGTACTCCAGGTGCTCCTGGTAGTACTCCTGGAAGGCTTTCCTGTGGATACAAGAGGCAGAGAGCATGTCCTGTATGTGATGGTGGCCGACACCCAAAAGAGTCGAATCAGAGTCGACTCATGATGAGTGTGCAAGTTCAACTGTTTGTTTTTAGTTGTATTGAATACCGATTTGTGTTTGATTCTTTTGGTCTGATCCCTTTCTTGAATTCAAGACTTCTTTTGTGTGTTTTATATTTGCAATCAGAATCGATTCCATCAATTCCGATACATAGAAAATCGGAATCGTCCATTCCTTACCTTGAGTCTGAGTTTAGCATTGAATTACAGCGACAAGGCTGGTAGGTCCTGGTCAAAATGGTCCTGGTCTTAAATAGTGTCATTATTTAACAGTTCTACCAGTTCTTTAACTATCTTTAACATGATCTGTTAAAGATAATGCTGGGAATGGTTATTTCATTAGTTTCTATCTTTGGCAAAGCAGCACAGAAGAATGACCTGGCTGGTGTTGTCTGTCCTCTCTGCGTCAAATGTAGCTCAGCTTCCTTTGTCATGCAGCCAGCAGCCTGTTTAATAATTCAGACCCTCTCCGCCCAATACAGATCACAATCAGCCAGTCTCAAGATGAGCGTTATTTAACCTCCGTCACACTCCCACGTGTATTCGTGTGCACGCACATACACACAAGTATACACACACATGCATGTTGTAGACACACACACACAGAGACACACTCACACAGACACACACACACACACAGACACACACAAACATACACACACACTGTGCCATACAAGATCAAATTAGATTTTTATTGTGATTATTATTATTATTATTATTAATATTTGTTGTCACTTGAGTGCCAATAAGCAAAAGGCAGTAGAATTTACAATAAATTCTCAGAGATGTGGCTGTAGATTTGGTTCTTCACAACCAATCTGGAAGCGTGATTTTGTCCTGCGTGTCAGTAAGCGATGACTCACCCAACACACTCTGCTACACGCCGCATCGACTCCTGGGATACGAACACATGGCAGGCGAATCTGTTCAGCATTGGGTGCTTAGTGATGAAGCCAAAGTAACTGTGGAAGAAGGAAAAACAAGATAATATCCCGGCCGGCGATGCTCCACCAGACACACGAGAGAGAGAGAGAGAGAGAGAGAGAGAGAGGCAGGGCCCAGTAGCTGCTTGCTTGTACGGCCCGTGTGGTATGTGATTTACCAGTTGTTCTTAGGGTGGCACCCGCAGAAGGAGATGTTCTTCATCTGGAAGAAGTGACTACACCTGTCGAACTAGAGAGCAGAAACAAACAAATATTCAATATATTAAAGAATTAGGTTGGGTCAAGATGTACAGTATATGAGAGAATAGCAGAGACTATAGTACCCTTCCTGATTTGTGCAAAGCTACATCGGCATAATTAGAATTTCTAATGAACCCACTCGCTTTTTGTTTCTTGTTCACATCTTTCCCCGGGGAAGTTATCAGTATTAGCTGTGTTAAGGGTTAAACAAACACCCACACCAATATATTCTTATTATATACCAAATTATATCTCCTTTTTCCTCTGAAATATGCTACAGTTTGCAGGCGGTAGTCCGTTTATTTTATATTTTATCTTTTTTGATCTTTTTGATTTTATCTTCCTATTTTATATTGAATCTTTTTTGACCACTCTTTTATATTTTATCTTTTCAAACTGTCTTTTGTGTACTGTCGCCTGCCACCTCAGAAGAATTTCACTGTTCAGAATGGCCCTGTGTTATGAAGAACATGTGACAATAAAACACTTTGACTTTGACAATGTTCCACATTAATCGGACGACCAGCAACAGCAACACACTGTCCCCATGTTTGCTGAGGGCTTGTGACAGTAATGTGTTTCAGGGGCAGTGAGAGGGAGGCTCAGCAGACTGTAAGCCTGGTCTGTTATATCAAACCGCATACACTTGCCGCTGTTTGCAACGGTCGGTAAAGCACTTTAAATACATAATAAACGCTTCATAAACGTTTCTCTGATGTAATTTAGCATTGCTCTTCGTAAAAACATAAGCAGCACAAGACAATCACAGCTCCTCTATTTCATACATCATAAATGTTGGGCAGACACTTTTTATCCCAAATATGTCATGATGATGTACTTAGCATTGCCTAGCATATTGTATGTTCTTAGATGTTGGTAACATGCTCAGAATTGCACGTCTGCTCTTATCCCAGCTATAATGCAGGCAACTTAGCAATTCCGCCTATTAACCTCGTAACTATGAATGCTCAAAAACAGCTCTATTCTTATCTTTATGTACCACAGCGATATATTGCTGTCTCCTTCAACAAATGTACTCTTAAGTCGTAAGTCACTTTGGATAAAAGCGTCTGCCAAATGCCCTAAATGTAAATGTAAATGTAAATGTGATGATGTCATAATCTTGCTCACCTCGTCCAGGGTGTCGTACTCGTCCTCCAGGCTCATGATCAGTTTGACTCCCTGCAAGCTGATCTCCAACTCACACAGAGACGGGGGTCTCACGTGCACCGTTCGTTTTCTCGATAAAGCAATCTAACGGAAAGAAACGTTTTGCTTACAATTTACATCTGTCTTTGCTGTTGTATGGCTATGTCCCCGGAGTTCTGATATGTCAGGTTTATGTGTAAAGCTCTTTGCCACGGCAGTCGCCTCCTTCTAGCTAAGCCTCGAGGTGTCCCTGGAGCAAGACAGCTTCCCTTAAAGGAAGACCTATTATACCACCAGGTGTGAGTGTGATTAGCCCTTCCAAGCGGTTTCATAATCTCCGTTTTTTGACAACCCCATTGGCGGTGTCCACCCAGGTGCATGGTGGATAGATCATCCTACCAGTTGCTACAGTCCACTGGGTAGGCTGGTGCGCTGATCTATCCAGCATACTGTACATCTGGGTGGACACCTACAACACTGACACTTGTAATGTCAAAAAACGGAGATGAAACCCGGCTTTTGAAACTGTTTGGAATGGCTAGTCACGCTCACATTTGGTGGTGTAATATGTCTCCTTTAACTGCATAACACTGATTATGGGTCTGCTCCTTTGCTCTACCAGGGCACAGCTAGTAGACCTGTCACTAATTTGTCATTTGCATTATGAGCAACACCTGTGTTTGTCCTGTGATTGGCTCCTCTGTGTAAAGAGGGGGGGCAGCAGTAGCTCAGGAGGTAAGAGCGGTTGTCTGGCAATAGGAAGGTTGCTGGTTCGATCCCCGGGCTCCGCCTAGCTAAGTGTCGAGGTGTCCCTGAGCAAGACACCACCTAACACTAACTGCTCCTGACGTGTTGGTTGTTACCTTGCATGGTTGGCACCTGGTCCGTGTATGAATGGGTGAATGTCAAGGAACTCTAAAAGCGCTTTGGATAAATCCATTTACCATTTAAAGGGCGCATTAGCATCTCCTTAAACTAAGTGTGATGCGGTCAGACACTACGTGAAGCAGGGGAGACTTGCAACCAAGTGGAAACAATACAAGTCTAAAAGAAGTTAGAATGTTTTTAAGCTGAGTTTGTGTGTGTTTTAAACATCGGCTGACCTAATCCGTGGTGTCCAATCGTAGTCCTAAATAGGGGAGGACTAAAACTAAAACCTTGTGGCAGACATGAATAGACATACCTTCTGCATTGCAGCACAGAGAATGCCGTTGCCTTGGTGATAAGGTACTTCCACCGAACCCAGGAACTGGACATTGAAAGTCTCAATCCATGCTGGATTCCGCTTCACACCTTTATGACACACACACACACACACACACACACACCCAATCACATGTTAAATATGCATGGCAGAAGCCATGAAACAAATCACAAAGCAATGGTCAACAATGGTCTCATACTCTCCATGACTCACCCGATGTTTCCTTCGACTGGCCGATGACCTCGTGAGCGTAGAAGGCAGGGAATATGCCTCGCTCCCCTGTCCGCATGTTGTATCCTCTGTACCAGTAGTCATCCTCCTCCTCCTCGACATATAAGGGGTCATCCACATCCAGCTCAAGCTCATCCGCATGTCTGGGAATGAACCTGCAGGGGGCAGTATTGAGCAAGAGTGCGCCACATTAAATGTGGTGGGATGTCCCTTTTGCAGAAAGTTGCATTATTTTATTTATGTTCTTGCATGAGATGTTATTTTACAAATCATATAGGGTGAGAAGAGGTCTTAAAACAAAAACTTACAAAATATCAAAAATATAATCAATATAACAACATGGAAAATGTTGTGCATCAGATGCTTTCTATCTGCAGGTCAGATCTATCTATGTGCAGATCTGTCTATGTGCGGGTCAGTCTATGTGTGGGGTCGGTCTATCTGCGGGTCAGTCTATCTGTGTCTACATCTATCATGTGTCGGGCCATCTTAC
Source organism: Coryphaenoides rupestris (assembly GCA_002895965.2). NCBI lineage: Eukaryota > Metazoa > Chordata > Actinopteri > Gadiformes > Macrouridae > Coryphaenoides > Coryphaenoides rupestris. Next base: position 48,275 of record PIJE02001747.1, read on the forward strand.
TATGAGTCATCAGTGAGGCACCCACTGAGCCTGATACATTGACATTTTATTGCACACAGAATATTACCTGTACACAGCTCTGTGTGTCTGGTCCCGCTCCTCTCCGTTGATTGTGCAGGAGAAAAGCCCAAAGGATTCAGTGCCTGCAACGCAAGAACACATTTTGCGTTACAAAATATACTGTATATTTAATTTCTGTTTCAATTAAAAGTGTTGTCTCTTATAAAGGGCAGGAGTTGCATTCTCTCTGTTACCTACACTTTCTGATCAATGCTAATCCTTCTCCTACATGATGGCAGATGGCAATTCCTCAGTTATAATCCCTTTATCTTGTCCCTATGTACAGTAAATCAACCATGATTGGTGATGCAAATGCCAGAGGGAGAGGATTGACTGAGGGTAGATTCCCTAGCGTGTGAAATAATGATGACTCCAAGCTAAAACTCTAAAGCCCACACCCAGTATGTAAGCAACAAACTGCTTGAAAATCTATCATTTTTTCAGTAAGCTGAAGAATTCAGCGTGCTATGTGATTCTGACTTACTGGAGGAACGAGACGTGCTGTTGACAAACACGTTGAGGAACTTCTTGGAGAAGGGCAAGTCAGCTTCTGGAGAGGAGTCCTCGGAAGAACTCAGAAGTTCTGCCCGCACCTCATCGTCCCTGAGGCCATAGCCAACCTCCCCTGTCCCCAAGGGCTCTTCGTCACACAGCGTGGACAGCTCACTGTCATCACTCAGAACAGAGGTACACCTGTGGTGGAAAGAAGTGTTTTAGTAACTCCAAGGTGCAAAATAGAGAATGACTGATTCATTCAAATGACTTCTGTCTGCTTGATTAATATTGCATACCTTCTGAGGCTGACTAGCTCCAGTGTGGTGTTCTCATCTACAACAAGTGTGTACTTCATGGAGTCATAGGCCAGTCCATCATCGTCTGACTGTTGCCGCTGAGCAAGGGCCTTGTCACACAGGTCCGGGTCCAAAAAGGGGCGGTTCTGGACGCTCTCGTCAATGGGAGGTGAACTATCCAGATAGAGGTTGCTCCCCTCAAAGGCCGAATGCTTCCTCAAGTCGGCCAGGAACGGGGAGGTGTCTTCGTCGACTTCCTCTTCGTCGTTATCCGTGGAGTAACTGAGGCTGAAGCATCGGTTGGTTTGGGCCGTGGGGATGTCAAGGGTCAAACTCTGTTTGACTTCAGTGATGCGCTCCAGGGAGGCAGGGCTGCGACCCGTGGACTTGGGGTCTGTCTCTCGTCCTTCATCCTTGTCACTAATAACACTCTCTGTCAGGCTAGGGGAGTCCAGCTCTTTCTGTCCCTCGTGCATCATCAGGTCATTGTTTGGTTCTGGGAGGTCCTCCTCGCCCCACTCCTCTTGTCTCCTGTCGTTTTTGGACCATTTTGCTGCAAGGTTCTTGTCAGAGTCTTTCGGGCAATGGTTATAGATGGAGCCTCTTGTTGTTTCCCTTCCATTGCTGCTGCATGAGTCCACATCTACTGGAGTCCCGCTATCACCAGTGTGATTGCCTACGTTTGGACCAGGACTGGTGGTCATCCCCCTTATTTGTGTCTCTGGTGCATCTCCTCTTTGACCTTCACCTCCTTCCTGTAATCCCTCCCGTCCTGCTTTGTTCCTTCGGTTATCATCATCGTCTATGTCGGAGGACGGTGAGATGGTGTCGGAAACAGAAAGCTTCCTCTGGAAGCATTCTTCTGGGCAGCTGATTGGATAAGAGCCCTCAGATATCATCTTGTTGACGAGGTTGCTAAGCAGCCAGGGTGAGTCAGAGTTCTCACTCAGCTCGTCCTCACTTTCTGACTCTGAGTCTCCTTCGCTGGTGCCATAGTCATCAGTGCATGGCATGAGTCTGGGGCCAACTGGCAGATAGAAAGAGCGCTTAAAGGTCTCAAGGCTATGGTCTGGCTCTATTTCAAGCACCATTTGCCTGGAGAAGGTGTCCTCAGAATTTTGGTCTGTAGGAAGAGTCTCATCTGGGTCTGCTTGGTGTTCGAAATGCAGGTCATCATCCACACTTTGAAGGCCCATCAGAGCCTGGCCATCATCATAGGACCCTGGTGACTGGATAGGTGAGTCCACCGGAGAAGGCGTAGCCAAAGTAGGGGAGGGCAGGGGGGACGGAGATGTTAGAGAATAACCTACTTTAATCGGATCAGGCTGCCCAAGAAGAAGTGAAGCCTTCATCCCCACAATACCGCTGTCCTGTTCGAGCTCGGTGTCTGGGTCCAGTTCCTGGTCCGATGTGGGAGAGCTGGCCTCCTCAATGGAGTTTGTAAGGTGTGATGAGCGTCCACTGCTACTCTCGTCACTGGTCAGGTCCAGTTCTGTCTCTGAGATGGAAGAAATCATATTGGAAACCAAATGGCCCCCGCAGGCAAAAGCTCCCTCCAGCTCCCCTTCAACATCAGAGTCCGAAGCTGGAGAGCTCAGGTCCTGGTCTTGGTCTGTCACGTAGCCCTGCTTTGTGTTCATATCTGCTATCCCAGGGTCTGATGAAGGGGAGGTGGACTCATTGTCTGCACCAGCATCAAGTGCAGCCCCCACAGCAGTGGAAATGTTGGACCCATCAAGGGTATCTGTTTGGTCAGTCGAAACGTGGCTAGAGAAGGAGGTGGCCTCCAAGGGCTCAATGCAGGGGAATTCCACGTATGATGAGCGTTGGTTCTCTTTACACACCAGGTCGTAGGTCTCCTTATGCATGAACTCCACCTCAAAGTCTTTATCCAGCTCCTCGTCAGACAGGGGCGTGTCTGCGCCATCGTTGCCTCCGATTGGCGCAGTGGACGACAAACAGCGGCTGGTTGCATCGGGATCCGGGTCGGTTTCTGGTTCCATCCCTGATTCACTGGTGACGGTGTAGGTGTCCGTGGTGCAGCGGTTGAGGTGCTTGTGATTGTGGTCGTTGATGAGGTCACGATCGACCTCTGTGTCTGAACACTGAGAGTTCTCGTCGACAGAGGGCACCCGGGACGTTTGGCTCAGGGGCTCGGGTGACATCTTGGAGACGTCCCCTGGACAGTTGTGGGATTTATGCTGGCCAAAGGAACCTACAAGGTGAAAGATTCAAACAAAAAGAGAAACACAGAGCTGATTGGATCAGAGACAGAGAGAGAGATCAGAAACATAATTTGAAAGACATGGTGCAAAGAAGTTAGAATAGATCATCACTGTATTAGTGTATTAGTGTATTAGTGTTCAAGAGTAGCAGCCAATTTGTTAGAGGTAGGGATGATGGAAGGGACAGTGGACAAGTTGTAAAGGTGAAATAAAAAATCTTCTGTATACAGGAGCCAGTAAAAGTGAGGGTAATCATAATTAATCATCATTTTATTTTGTTATTTGTGTTTTTTCTGTTAGGACATGAAATTAATACATTTTTACCATAAAAACTGAAATAGATCAACTAATAGTAATTCGATTTACGACTAGTAATTAGTTATAACTAGAATAATGCAATCTATATCTATATATAAGTGATATATGTGCAATAGTAAGGCATAAAGGTTCTATTGATTGAATGAGAAAGATGGTCTAGTGATTGATATATTTAATATATACTATTATTTTCAAGCATTGTTTCAGATAAATAGTGGTTATCACGAGAGACTGGGCAGAAGTAAATAAATGATTACCTCAACATGTACAGACTTCCTTAACGGTATACAGGTATTAGAGGTACAGTTATCTGATGTTCATGGCCAACCAAGATGGAATGAAAAGGGGAAAGCTGTAAATATACTGAGTTCAGCAAATGCATTTGTATTTTCTTCATTACCACCACACACCACCAACATCACTTCACTTCACGTCACGGCACAACACAACACTCGCTACACGCTACTGTAACGCCATCGGCTCTGAGCTCGGTGGGTCGGCCATTTTTTTACCGTATTCAGGCCGCTCGCGTCTGTTGCCCTCCACGTCGCAGAGAAGGGGCCTTTGAGGAGACTGGGTGAGCCTGCCCTCCCCTGCCTGTTTTGGGGGAGTACCTTTGCTCTGTGACCCTGGTGCCTGGGACACGGGAGCGGCTGGGCACTGGCCAGTAACATGGATGCCGTCATCCAGACAAGAGTGGTTTGGAGACAGACGACCTGTGGACAGAGGTGAACTTCGTGGTGTGCTTGCATAGGGCCATTGATTTGTTGACTTACTTAGTAAAGAGCTCTAAGAAGTTATGTTTTATCGATGGCCTTACCTTGCTGAACAGGATTACGTATGGAGTCCTGCCAGCTGCCTTTCTTTGGGGATAGGCTGTTGTTGTTCAACGAATCCTAGAGGGAGGCGAGAAAGGGCACTTGAACCTTCACCGTGTCTCCAATAGATAAGTTTACACCACTGTATTTTGGCCACTCAGATCAAACCAACAGAGGCATCAGCAAAGGAAACCTGGTGCCCTGGTACAGAAACTAGCAGACCCATAATGAATTAACAAGGCACCAACTGACTCATGGGCAACGGTTAGGTTTGGTTGTTAAAGCTCAGAGAAGAGGCCTCCAGGGAGAGCCTATAAGGCAGGGGTATCCAGTTACATTTCAAAGAGGTCCAGTTAAAGAACATTTCCTCAAGCAAAGGTCCGGAACATCACAAAGTGTAACTTGCGTTATGGCTGTCATATACTGTATAATTGAAGTAGCCTATTTAAATCGTATCAACATCTATAGGCTATGTAGTTAACAGACAGTCAAATCAAATAAAAGAAGTACAATTCAATAACATTTCAACAATATTTATTGCCCGTTTTCACATTGAACTGGAGGGATTATAAATTTACTCTAATAATAAATAAATGTTATTTTCTCTTTTCAAGTAAAATAAGGGCTGCATAAACATAAGAGAGAGCTTTTGAAAAATGTGCATCTTAAAGATAAATAAGAAGAATAATTAAATAAAAGTAGCTTGAGTTTCCCTTTTTCTTTTTGTTAACTCCATTTCACATCTTAACAGTCTCAACCAATTTTATAATGAACTATTTCAACACATCTTGACAACAGCTTTAACACTTCCTTTTCTCTTTCTTTTTCTCTTATATCCCATTCCCCCACTTTCTCTTGATCAGTGAGAGAAGTGAGCTCTAGTTTTGTTGCGTTGTCTCTAGTGGTGCTTCACATTGCTGCTTTTAATAATTGCCACAGTCTCGAGACATACAGGTTTTGAACTGTCCGTGGGAAGAATGAATGTAAGAGTCTGTCCATTCTTCATTAAAGGCTGTTTTCGCAGTCTACCTTTCTCTTTTTAGAGCGCACCATACTCCGATAATACTGTTTCACTCTTCTCGTCTCATCTTTCCGCATATATAATTGTTTCTACTCACTCACTGACTGCACCGATCTGATTGGCTGAGTAGCATCACATGACACCATTGAGCCGCTAAGTCAATGTCGTAAAGGCTAGAAAAGCTGCACCGGTTAAAATCGAAACACTGCAATTCTCGATCATTTATCGATTATAGCTCCGGGTCCGGATAGGACGGTGTCTGTGTCCGGACCCGGACCGCAGTCCACCTATTCGTGACCTCTGGCCTATAGGATCAAACCCTCCATGGGCCAGTCAGCCCTTCTTCTTCTGTACTCTGAGTTTCGTCCTGGGTGTGCGTTTGGGGGCTCACCTGTGACACGGCCGTGGTGAGGTTCAACGTGGTGGGTCTGCTCTTCAGAGTGCCGGTCGGGGAGCCCGGCGGGGAGGGGGGCCCGTCTGGATCCAGATCGTCCTCCTCCTCATCGTCGTCGTCGTCGTCGTCCTCCTCTTCCTCATCCTCGTCGTCAATCATCTCAAACTCCTGGAAGTCGTCTTGGAAGGAGCAGATCGGATGGAGCATCTCATTCTTCTCCAGAATCAGGCAGTCCTGGGTGAAGGGGGCAGGAGAGAGGCCAGAGTGGTCAGTCACACTCATTGGACAGGAAACCTTTTCACGCTGGACAGGAAAACGTTTAATGTTGGAGAGCATCGCCTCAGGGTCTATGCAACCCCCACTCCCTCCATAATACCACTTATACCTTCACTACTTTAGTTTCTTTTTTAGTCTTCAAATAAAACCTGCCATACACTGTTTAATTTACCCAGGGTTTTTCTACTGTAAATTCTGAATGATGAATACAAAATTCAAAATAATGAATAAAAAATTCGGAAATTGAAAATCAAATTGAATACAAAAGTGGAAAAAAGTGCAGCTTTAAGTTACTCTACTGAAATATCATTGGTCCTCTTTTTTCGTGAATGAAAAATGCAAGAGCATTGAGCACATTGAGCACACACACACACACACACACGTACACACACACACACACGCACACACACACACACAAACACACACACACACGCACACACACACACACACACACACACCACACACACACACATACACACACACACACACACACAGGTGTGTTGTGTCACCTCAGGAGTGCATTTTAGTTAAAACTGGAACTTGCTGAGTGTGTTGCGTCTGTTGGTGAAGAAACTTTACATCATGATAAATACATTGTCCTTGAGATAGAAAGTTGAGTGCAGCTTTTATGGAAAGTGCAGAGGTATTTTTAGGTCAACACATTGTGTCCGCCACGCACCCTGTGGAGTGAGGGGTGGACACACACTGATACACACACACAACTGCAGCTAACCGACCAATCACGGGTTGAAAAGGAAAGGACAGAACTGCGGAGATTGCTATAAGCTGATCTAGTCAATTTGTTTATCTGTTTGTGTGTGTGTGTGTGTGTATGCGTGTGGCAGGGGATAACACACGCACACACACATATTTAAAATGTGTGTGTGTGTGTGTTTGTGTGTGTGCGTGCGTGTGCACGTACGTGGCAAGGGGCAACACACACACACACACACACACACACACACACATATTTTAAGTGCACAGTGAATCAATACAGCGTCTTGGGTTTCATCTGCTTTACAGGAAAGAGGTGCCTAATGATTTTAGGTCTTGTATCACAGATTCACTCTCCTCAGGCAGAGCACAAAGACAGACAGACACACACACACACGCGCACGCACACACACTCAAACACACACACACACATCATTTGTGCCGGCGTGCATCTGGGTGCTGTGCATCTGTATGTGTGTGTCTATTGCGGGCTCACTGCCTGGCTGGCTACCTCTAAATGCACTAGGACAGTGTTTTTCAAGGGCCTCTGTTTTTACAGGGTCACTTACGGCTGTATAATCCTCCTGAACAACAAACACTGTTAGCTGAACAACCGAGGCCAGGGACAAGAAAACAAGAACACAGCTTAGCCCACGGCTTAGCTTGCCCCGAAAGACGGTTCAGACCACATCACAAGCTAGCTGCTACATGGGGTGCTAGCTACTGGTTCAACGAATCCTAGAGGGAGGCGAGAAAGGGCACTTGAACCTTCACCGTGTCTCCAATAGATAAGTTACACCACTGTATTTTGGCCACTCAGATCAAAACCCACAGAGGCATCAGCAAAGGAAACCATGTGCCCTGGTACAGAAACTAGCAGACCCATAATGAATTAACAAGGCACCAACTGACTCATGGGCAACGGTTAGGTTTGGTTGTTAAAGCTCAGAGAAGAGGCCTCCAGGGAGAGCCTATAGCAGGGGTATCCAGTTACATTTCAAAGAGGTCCAGTTAAAGAACATTTCTTCAAGCAAATGTCCGGAACATCACAAAGTGTAACTTGCGTTATGGCTGTCATATACTGTATATTGAAGTAGCCTATTTAATCGTATCAACATCTATAGGCTATGTAGTTAACAGACAGTGAAATCAAATAAAAGAAGTACAATTCAATAACATTTTCAACAATATTTATTGCCCCGTTTTCACATTGGAACTGGAGGGATTATAAATTTACTCTAATAATAAATAAATGTTTATTTTCTCTTTCAAGTAAATAAGGGCTGCATAAACAAAGGGAGAGCTTTTGAAAATGTGCATCTTAAAGATAAATAAGAAGAATAATTAAATAAAAGTAGCTTGAGTTTCCCTTTTTCTTTTTGTTAACTCCATTTCACATCTTAACAGTCTCAACCAATTTTATAATGAACTATTTCAACACATCTTGACAACAGCTTTAACACTTCCTTTTCTCTTTCTTTTTCTCTTATATCCCATTCCCCCACTTTCTCTTGATCAGTGAGAGAAGTGAGCTCTAGTTTTGTTGCGTTGTCTCTAGTGGTGCTTCACATTGCTGCTTTTAATAATTGCCACAGTCTCGAGACATACAGGTTTTGAACTGTCCGTGGGAAGAATGAATGTAAGAGTCTGTCCATTCTTCATTAAAGGCTGTTTTCGCAGTCTACCTTTCTCTTTTTAGAGCGCACCATACTCCGATAATACTGTTTCACTCTTCTCGTCTCATCTTTCCGCATATATAATTGTTTCTACTCACTCACTGACTGCACCGATCTGATTGGCTGAGTAGCATCACATGACACCATTGAGCCGCTAAGTCAATGTCGTAAAGGCTAGAAAAGCTGCACCGGTTAAAATCGAAACACTGCAATTCTCGATCATTTATCGATTATAGCTCCGGGTCCGGATAGGACGGTGTCTGTGTCCGGACCCGGACCGCAGTCCACCTATTCGTGACCTCTGGCCTATAGGATCAAACCCTCCATGGGCCAGTCAGCCCTTCTTCTTCTGTACTCTGAGTTTCGTCCTGGGTGTGCGTTTGGGGGCTCACCTGTGACACGGCCGTGGTGAGGTTCAACGTGGTGGGTCTGCTCTTCAGAGTGCCGGTCGGGGAGCCCGGCGGGGAGGGGGGCCCGTCTGGATCCAGATCGTCCTCCTCCTCATCGTCGTCGTCGTCGTCGTCCTCCTCTTCCTCATCCTCGTCGTCAATCATCTCAAACTCCTGGAAGTCGTCTTGGAAGGAGCAGATCGGATGGAGCATCTCATTCTTCTCCAGAATCAGGCAGTCCTGGGTGAAGGGGGCAGGAGAGAGGCCAGAGTGGTCAGTCACACTCATTGGACAGGAAACCTTTTCACGCTGGACAGGAAAACGTTTAATGTTGGAGAGCATCGCCTCAGGGTCTATGCAACCCCCACTCCCTCCATAATACCACTTATACCTTCACTACTTTAGTTTCTTTTTTAGTCTTCAAATAAAACCTGCCATACACTGTTTAATTTACCCAGGGTTTTTCTACTGTAAATTCTGAATGATGAATACAAAATTCAAAATAATGAATAAAAAATTCGGAAATTGAAAATCAAATTGAATACAAAAGTGGAAAAAAGTGCAGCTTTAAGTTACTCTACTGAAATATCATTGGTCCTCTTTTTTCGTGAATGAAAAATGCAAGTGCATTGACTGCAGACATACAAGCACACACACACACACACACACGTACACACACACACCACACGCACACACACAACACACAAACACACGCACACACACACACACACACACACACCACACACACACACATACACACACACACACACACACAGGTGTTTGTGTCACCTCAGGAGTGCATTTTAGTTAAAACTGGAACTTGCTGAGCGTGTTGCGTCTGTTGGTGAAGAAACTTTACATCACGATAAATACATTGTCCTTGAGATAGAAAGTTGAGTGCAGCTTTTATGGAAAGTGCAGAGGTATTTTAGGTCAACACATTGTGTCCGCCACGCACCCTGTGGAGTGAGGGGTGGACACACACTGATACACACACACAACTGCAGCTAACCGACCAATCACGGGTTTGAAAAGGAAAGGACAGAACTGCGGAGATTGCTATAAGCTGATCTAGTCAATTTGTTTATCTGTTTGTGTGGGTGTGTGTGTGTATGCGTGTGGCAGGGGATAACACACGCACACAACACATATTTAAAAATGTGTGTGTGTGTGTTTGTGTGTGTGCGCGCGTGTGCACGTACGTGGCAAGGGGCAACACACACACACAAACAAACACACACACACACACACACACACATATTTTAAGTGCACAGTGAATCAATACAGCGTCTTGGGTCTTCATCTGCTTTACAGGAAGAGGTGCCTAATGATTTTAGGTCTTGTATCACAGATTCACTCTCCTCAGGCAGAGCACAAAGACAGACAGACACACACACACACGCGCACGCACACACACTCAAACACACACACACACATCATTTGTGCCGGCGTGCATCTGGGTGCTGTGCATCTGTATGTGTGTGTCTATTGCGGGCTCACTGCCTGGCTGGCTACCTCTAAATGCACTAGGACAGTGTTTTTCAAGGGCCTCTGTTTTTACAGAGTCACTTACGGCTGTATAATCCTCCTGAACAACAAACACTGTTAGCTGAACAACCGAGGCCAGGGACAAGAAAACAAGAACACAGCTTAGCCCACGGCTTAGCTTGCCCCGAAAGACGGTTCAGACCACATCACAAGCTAGCTGCTACATGGGGTGCTAGCTACTGGTCCCACCACTCCCCACCCCACCGCACCCCAGCCCAGGACGTGGCTCCCTCTGTGTGACTCGGGTGTCCGCCCCCACCCCCCACCCACCCCCCTGCTGCATCACAGCAGCACAGAGCAGCAGCAGCAGCCAAGGCTTAGGATGGGTTTCGATCCCTTTGCTTTGCATTTTGAACAGCACAGCACATTCTTCACCTCCACCTCCTTCTCCTCCTCCTCCTCCTCCTCCTCCTCCTCCACCTCCTTCCCCGGCAGGACGCTCATCTCAGCCAATCAGCAGCCTCTGTACTCCCCCACACACACAGGGGGGCCCACTGATGCCCCCTGAATCCACACCGGTGCTATGGCCGCAGAAATCAACACTTACATACATGGTCTCTGAGGGGCCCCATCTGCCCACACACACACACACACACACACACACACACACACACACACACACACGTGACATTGGATACTTTTCCTTCCTGATGATCAGAGCTACGTCAACATGCTGAGTATTGCCGTGGTTTATTTGTTAGTGTGTTGTCACTTGATATACTGTGCATAGCCGCCATCCACGGCCATCCGTCACCGCATACGCTTTTAGGATTTGACGTTTGCTCAATACGCTCTCGATGTGAAAAGCCGGACCAACGGGTAACGCCTCGCGGTTACCTCACAGTGGGGGTGAACCCTCGAAGATCCGTCAAGGGAAGCGTATGAAAGTCTTGCGCGTACGTCGGCGGGCGATGAAGAACGTCATTTTAGTCACCGTGCCGACTGACGGACAGGCAGGGGACAGAGAGAGAGAGAGAGAGAGAGAGAGAGAGAGAGAGAGAGAGGGAGAGAAAGAGAGATGGAGAGGGAGTGGGAGAGAGAGTCTTGAAGAGAGAGAGAGAGAGAGAGAAAGTGGAAGTAGAGCTATAAATAATATCTACCTCCCAGTGAAAATCGATAGGCTCTCTAACTGCGAGGACACCCTGCGGAGGCTGTGTGACTCTGTCCCCGAAGCGTTCTGCTGACCACGAGTTCAGACCTCCCTCCTTCCCTCTCACTCTCCACCTCCCTCCACAGAGATTAGCAGCACACAATGCATGCGTACGGTGAGGGGTACCGATGTGTATGGGTCCATACACGCAGTATACGGACACAGTAGGGGAGGCGTCCCTTACACTTGCACGCTCGCTCACACACACACACACACATGCAAAAAGCAAACACACACACACGCACACATGCACACATGCACACACGCACACACACACACACACACACACACACACACACAGACAAGTAGCTAATAATAATGCTGAAGCAAACAGGGGCAACAATTT
>PIJE02001747.1:65000-104762 GCA_002895965.2 Coryphaenoides rupestris
CTTAGTAACAACATGGTTCAAACATAATCACAGAGCCCATAACTTTACCCACGGGCAACACCTCACACACACACGCACACACACACACACAAACACACACACGCATACACACACACACACAGGTATCAGCGTATCATTTTTTTATTTCAACTTCATTGGGTTCTCTTTAATTAATAAAGGTCCTGTGATGGTTTGTGCCGTGAATCTGTAGTCTTGGATCATGCGCTGTGAATCTGATGCCTGCTCCTGATCTCTTCTCTCTGCCCCGTCGGTTCTCGCCGGCCCCTGAGCTCCACGCCACACACAGCTTCCCCACCATCTCAACCGGGGGAAGAAACACTCAGTAAGAAATGCTGCATTGCAGCTTTTTAGCCACCGAGGGACGGCGGCCCTATGGATGTTGCTTACAGCTGACATCACAGCATTGTGGGACCATGATCTTTATGTGATCTTGATCTCATTTGACGCCTTTTTAACACTCTTTGAATGTGTTTTTAAAGTGGTTAATCCTCATGTTGACGTTGTTGTTTGCGTTAAAGCGATGCTATTTTGGTCAGGTGCTCCTTGGAAGAGATGCTCGCTCAAACCTGGTTGAGGCAAGTTCAAGTTAACATTCACAGGTTTCTGTAATAAGTCGATCTTTTTGGAATAAAGCGACAACCATAAAACAGTGTTGAATGAAGAGTTGATCCAAGGTTCTGTGTGCGTTTGTTCAGATTCAGACTTGGTTGAAGACTTTGTGCTGTCGTGTATAAGTTACAAACAGCTAATGGGCAGGATAAATATTGATATCATGATTAACATGATAACAAAATGATGGTCTCATGTTTAATGTTTAACACAAATATGACTTTCCAATCTGAAACAATAGCTTGTCAAATATAACCTAGTCAGATAACTATTTAAATAGAACAGTATGTTTATTTGCTGCAGCCCATATCTATATTCTGATAGCATATTTTCCACCTGGAAAAGTATCAAGGGAACACGAAATGACCTTGGTGCAGACACAACAACCAACTGTGTCACTACATGTACATTTCATTGACATTACATTTGTTGTTCCTTTACATTACATTTGGTTAAACATTACATATTAATAAAACAATTACTATATTTAAAACAAATTTTGATGCATTGTTGTTTAAAATGTCAATGTTAAAATACATTTGTTATACCAATTTGTACGTATTTCACACAAGTATAGTGTTATGCGCAGTTTCGAGTGGTCATCTACTGTGGCTGGAGTTCGGGTTCTGGTTCAGGTTCAGGTTCTGGATTGTCTGTAGCAAAGCAGCGAGCTCGGGAATTAATGTGACTCAAGGCAGTCTCACTCGGAATGATTCAAAGTTTATTCAGATACATAGAGCATATATACATTTTGGGATGGGAAGAACAGACACAACAAATCATCTTGGGAAGCAGACGTGGAGACGCACCCCCCCCCCTCTCAGACGGACATTCAAGGAGCAGGGACAAAAAGGCCTTACATGGAGACCCTTCCGTCCCCACCCCCCAGACAGCCAATCCAGAGAGGCCAGGACACCAGGCCCCACGTGGATATGTAACAGACAGACAGACAGTTAACTTGTGAAGCAGGGATACCACAGCCTCACGTGACCCACATGGCGAATGACACCCGTCCCTATGCCCACAGACCGCCAGCCCCAGGAAGGCAGGGGCATCCAAAAGGGTCTCACCATGCCCAGACAACCAATCCAGACAAAAGAGGCAAACACGTTCCCACGTTCGACGAGAACAACACTCGACGACAACAACACCCGAGCGAGTGCATCTCAGAGGCCTCCCCAGGGGCCAACAGATAAGAGTGAAGCCTAACTAGTCACGTAGGCCACACAGCTAACTAGTCACGTGGAGGCCAAACAGCCTAACTGTCATGTAGGCCAAACGACTAACTAGGGCCAAACAAGCTAACTAGTCACGTAGGCCACACAGCTAACTAGTCACGTAGGCCAAACAGCTAACTAGTCACGTAGGCCAAGCTAACTAGTCACGTAGGCCACACAGCTAACTAGTCACGTAGGCCAAACAGCTAACTAGTCACGTAGGCCAAACAGCTAACTAGTCATGTAGGCCACACAGCTAACTAGTCACGTAGGCCACACAGCTAACTAGTCATGTAGGCCACACAGCTAACTAGTCACGTAGGCCAAACAGCTAACTAGTCATGTAGGCCACACAGCTAACTAGTCATGTAGGCCACACAGCTAACTAGTCATGTAGGCCACACAGCTAACTAGTCACGTAGGCCAAACAGCTAACTAGTCACGTAGGCCACACAGCTAACTAGTCATGTAGGCCAAATGGCAGAGTGGAAAGTTGCTGGCCCACAAGATTAAGACACCCACAACTCCCAACATATCCCTACTGTATCTTATCTTAGATTTTATTTTTTATCGCTAATCACTAAATGGCGCTGTTATCGCCATTATGGTGATAAGTGGTTTTCCGGAAGATTAACTATCACACAAGACAAGCAACTGTTCCGCTGCTCGCTCGAATGTGTTTTTGCGGAAACAGATACGAGGGTCACCCTGTCTGGGCAGATATGGGTGCATGGGGGTCTGATAAGGGGGACCACATCGCCATCCTATAAAAGCTGTGACGATGGGCCCACTGGACAGTATCCATTCTGTGCCACTGGACGAGGAGGACCATGAAGTGTCTCGTTGTTGTTCTGTTGGGCGCCGTGCTCGTCGAGGGAGTCTTCAGGTAATAACAACAAAAAATAAATATATATACTGTATGTCAAAAAAACATTGATACATCTCTTCAGTTCAGCTCGCCAGTGAACTGAAGTCTAGTCTACAATGATGCAATAGTTCAATGGTAAATGGTGATTCGAAAATTGTGTGTGTGTGTGTGCCTGTGTGCTAACCATGTCCTTGTGTGTATGTGTGTGTGTGTGTGTGTAGACTCCCTCTGCACAAGCAGAAGTCGATGCGGGAGTCCCTCAGGGATCAGGGCGTCATTCTGCCCTACCAGGACCCCGCCCTGAAGTACCAGGCCAACGAGTATGCCGGCTCCGCCAGCATGTACATCAACAACTACGCTGACGTAGGAACACACTCTTTAATGCTTTAAGCACAGCAGCTGATACACATTAAAAGAGGTCAATAGAAGAATATAGGAACCTCCCCCACCTCCGCCAGACGTGTTTGTACGTCCTGGCACTTTTAATAGTACTTAGCATTGTTTAGCATCTTATATGTTCTTAGATGTTGGCAATGCACTCAGAAGGGCACGTCTGCTCTTATCCCAGCTATTATGCAGGCAACCTAGCAATTCTGAAACTCGTTCTATTAACCTCGTAACTATGAATGCTTGAAACCTGCTCTATTCTTATCTTTATGTACCACAGTGATATATTGCTGCCTCTCCTTCAACAAATGTACTCTTTGTCAGTCGCTTTGGATAAAAGTGTCTGCCAAATGCCCTAAATGTAAATGTAAATATAAATGTAGTAATCGCACGGCGTGTGTTCCACAGACCACCTACTACGGAGCCATCAGCATCGGCACCCCACCCCAGTCCTTCCAGGTTCTGTTTGACACCGGCTCTGCCAACCTGTGGGTGGACTCCATCTACTGCAACACCCAGGCCTGCAGTGAGTACCGCCGCGCTACCGCTGACACGGCTACTTTAGGACAGGTGGGGCACCGTCGCCGTGCCCCACCATTTTACTTTCAGCCACCAAGTGTGTCAAAGCTCGGTGCTTAAAAAAACACCAACAAGCCATCAAGCCACATATGATTATTCGTGGGATGAAGTGGAGATCTTGAGCTAAGATCATTTGCGTGCGACTTGAACAGAAGTATTTAGGAATTAGAAAAGAAAGGTATTTCTATAGATAGTATACTTAAATGGTATTGCTGTGCTAAGCAGGTTGCATATATAATTCGACACAGGATTTAGAATACTAGCACACACCATGCGATGAAGTGTATAAATGCAAACAGGCCAAGCGGCATGGCGCAGGTTGGAACAATGATCTGTATGCTTTGTGTTCTGTTCCAGACGCGCATACAAAGTTTAACCCCCAGCAGTCCTCCACATACTCTGTCAAAGGACAGACTTTCTATCTGCCCTATGGTGCCGGAAGCCTGTATGGACTCTTTGGATACGACACCGTGAACGTGAGTGTTTACATTGCAGCCAACAATGATATAACAAACCAAATGCGTGCTCCTATCTGTTCTACTATTATCTTACCGTCTTCTCTTACTAGTGCACATATTGGGTGTTTATTTTACATTATGTACCATATCCACACGCCCACCATAGACATTTTCAAATGAACTCGTCTGCATGGGCGATCACAGCCATAGGTTAGACTCACAAATGACCATATTTCATTTCGTTCTTTAAAATGTCAATGATAAAATACATGGAATACATTTCCGCGGGAAATGTTTACATATTATGAATACAACATCAATAATATAGAGGACTTTATCTTCTTAGATTCTTTA
Organism: Coryphaenoides rupestris; assembly: GCA_002895965.2. NCBI lineage: Eukaryota > Metazoa > Chordata > Actinopteri > Gadiformes > Macrouridae > Coryphaenoides > Coryphaenoides rupestris. Next base: position 69,494 of record PIJE02001747.1, read on the forward strand.
TTTCCACTAATCAGCATTTGTTATCGCCATTATTTGTCCCATGTTTTTTTGTATGGAATATTGCTATCACACTAAACAAGCAACTATTCCTGTTTCGAGGTATCACTGGTAGTGCGTACGACCATGACTCCCTTGAGTCTCTTGATCGAACCCTATATGGCTGATGCTCATGTGAGATGCTGCCCTACAGGTGGCTGGCATTGAGATCACCAACCAGGAGATTGGACTGAGCACCAACGAGCCAGGCCAGAACTTTGTGGCCGCCAAGTTTGACGGCATCCTGGGCCTGTCCTACCCCAGCATCTCCGCTGGCGGAGAGACCCCAGTCATGGACAACATGATGTCCTATAACCTGCTGCAGTCTAACATGTTCGCCTTCTACCTGTCCAGGTACCACTGCCCACTGTAACCTTGTCTGGTGCAACGTGACCTCACCCTAACCTTATCACATCTTCACCCTTACCTAGGCTAAGCAGAGACGTATGAAACTATTGACACTGAAACCTTACTAACTAATCTCTAAATTGAACTATCCTTAATCCTCATTCGCTCATTCTCCCCCCTGAACGTAACTATATGCAACGCGTCCAGATGCTAATTTTACCTGCAGCATTACCCATATAATATATCGCACACTTTTTCAACAGCAGAGACAGCATCCTGAGAGATATCTAAGTGCTAGGAGAAGTTGTGAAAAGCTAAGCTAATTGCATTTGTCTGGCTAGGGGAGGACAGCAGGGCAGTGTGCTGTCTTTTGGAGGAGTGGATAGCAGCATGTACCAGGGCCCCCTCTACTGGACCCCTGTCACTTCAGAGTCATACTGGCAGATTGGCGTCGAAGGGTAAGTGCCTTTCAAATCGATAGAGTCCTCCAAGAATTGTGAAGTCCCTGTGAAATAGCAAGAGGAATCTGGGACTACTTCAATGCTAAATAGTACATTTTAGAGTGCAGCTGTAAAACTGGTTGCTTTAGTGAATTAATAAAAACTACAAGAAACATCAGACACAAATGAGACGGTATTGGCTCTTTGAGTCGTACCAGGAAGCCCTTATTAGGGCAACAAAAGGTCCGCCACACGTGTGTGGGTTTACTAAGACGAGACAGGATCAGATGAGAAGTGGTTTGCTTGTGCCTGTAGGTTCCAGATCAACGGCCGCAGTACCGGCATATGCTCCCAGGGATGCCAGTCCATTGTGGACACGGGCACGAGCATGCTGACCGCCCCGCAGCAGTACATGGGATACATCATGCAGGCTATTGGAGCCCAGAGGAGCCAGTATGGAGAAGTGAGTCTTTCATACCCACACACACACACACACACACACGCACGCACACACGCACACACGCGCACACACACACACGCACGCGCGCACACACACACACACACACACGTATACACACACAACCTTGGCTGGCACACACAGTAGGGCTGAACAATCCATTGAAATATTATTGAAGTCGCAATATGGCCAAAAGCCATTATCCAAATCGGGAGTTGCAATTTATTGATAAATGTATTCTCTACTTATTTATTGAGAAATAAATAAGTATATACACCATTATAAGTGAAGTACATTATAAGTGAAGTACATTATAAGTGAAGTACATTATAAGTGTAGTGCTGCAAAGATGCCTTGGTCATCATATTTTTTTCTCCAGAAAATAATGTGATTATTTTTGTGAAAATAAAAATTGTGATGCAATGTGATGATTATCATTCAGCCCTCACACACACACACACACACACACACACACACATGCACACACACACACACACACACACACACACACACACACGCACACACACTGGATAGAGAGTAGTGTCGAGCTGCCTGTCTTGTGTGTGTGTCTTCCAGTACATGGTGGACTGCAACCAGGTGAACAACCTGCCCACCCTCTCCTTTGTGATCAGCGGAGAGGCCCTGCCCCTGCCTCCCTCCGCCTACATCACCCAGGTACCAACCCCCACGCACGCGCTCTGTGTGGGCCGGGCTCCGTGTGGGCCGGGCTCCGTGTGGGCCGGGCTCCGTGTGGGCCTGGCTCCGTGTGGGCCGGGCTCCGTGTGGGCCGGGCTCCGTGTGGGCCGGGCTCCGTGTGGGCCTGGCTCCGTGTGGGCCTGGCTCCGTGTGGGCCGGGCTCCGTGTGGGCACGCCTTGCAATGATGGAAGCAGTGCTCAGATCTTTTACTTAAAAAGTAAAAGTAGTAATACCACACTGTAGAAATACTCTGTTGCAAGTTACAATGTCCTGCATTTAAACATGTTGCATAAGTAATGTACTAAAGTACTAAAGTATTAGCATCAACATATACTCAAAGTACCAAAAGTAAAAGTACTCATTGTGCAGAATGGCCCATTTCAGAAAATATATTAAATTATTGGATTATAATTGCTTATTGATGCTTTAATGTGTTCATCTCTTTCACGTTGCAGCTGGTAATATCATAATGTATAAATTGATTAGATTTTATATTGTTAATTTTAATCTGCAAAGTAACTTGTCAGTAAAGCTGTCAGATAAATGTAGTGTAGTAAAAAGTACAATACTGGCCCCTCAGATGTAGTGGGGTAGTATAAAGTATAAAGTATAAAGCAGCATAAAATAGAAATACTCAAGGAAAGTGCCTCAGATTTGTACTTAAGTACAGTACTTGAGGAAATGTGCTATCTACCACTGATTCTGAGTGACCCTTGTGTTTGTGTGTGTGTGTGTGTGTCTCATGTGAATCCTGCCCTGCCCTTCCCCTCAGCAATACTACAATGGGTACCAGGTCTGCATGGTGGGCATCAGCCCCACCTACCTGCCCTCTCGGAACGGACAGCCCCTGTGGATCTTTGGCGATGTCTTCCTGAGGGAGTACTACTCCGTCTTCGACCGCACCAACAACCGCGTGGGCTTCGGCGTCGCCGTCTGAGCGGGTCCCCCCCCCGTAACCATCACAACACGGCAAGCACATTTCTGAGTAGAACTGTCAGTTTTTTTCCTGGAAGTGTGTTTGTGAATAATGTTGCCCACACACAAGACTCCTTGCTTACTTTGGCATTTGTGTGTGTGTTTATGAAAATTCATCATTGTCTGTCGTGATTGATGAATAAAAAAATTTCAGCATTACATTTTTGTCTGGGAGTTCTAATTAATTGCCTATGTGTGCCGGCCAGTGCCCAGTTATTTTTGAAGAGCCGAACATTTACTTTGTTGCTAAACTGTCCTGAAAGAAAATATGTTTCTTGCCACTGGCAACGATCTATCTGTTAAAGCTAGGTTCTCACTGTGTGTGTGTGTGTGTGTGTGCGTGTGTGAGTGTGTGTGCATAAGCATCTATGTGTGTGTGTGTGTGTGTGTGTGTGTGTGTGTGTGAGAGTGTTTGTGCATAAGCATCTATGTGTGTGTGCATGCATGTGTGTGTGTGCGCACATGAGTGTGTGTGTGTGTGTGTGTGCGTGTGTGTGTGTGTGTGTGCGTGTGCATGCGTGCGTGTGTGTTTATACATGTTCGTATTATGAAGAAACACTACAGCAGCAGTTGCCGTGCGCGTGTCTCCACGGCAGCTGCCTACACTCGGACGCAGAGATCTGTCTATCTGTCACCAGAAAAGACATCTAAGCGTATAAATCGTGAGTGGTGAGCCAGCCAGGTCAGTTTGCATATCCTAAGATAGGCCAGCTCCCATTCAACAAAGCACGCACATACATGAACCCTGCCTGCATCCAAAGCAATGGCTGCAGTGCATGGGGTTGCAGTGTTTAATCACGCGACGCGTCAGCTGCACTAGTCCTGCTATCACTGCGTTCAGAGAGACCATTTTGCTTATTTGCTTCTTGTTCTGCCCTATAATTGCAGTCACCATGCAGCGCTGCAGAATGCGTTGCATGCTAATCCCTTTCCCATTGGCTCTAATGCACACCGGTGCAAACAAAACACTGCAATAAAGCAATCTCAAATGACACCTCACCGCCCCTGGCCTGAGTTAGGCCATTAGGCACTCTCCTCTAATTCAATTTGAATGTGAACACGTACACATACACGCATGCAACCGCAACCGCACACGCACACACACACACACACACACACACAAGAGAATGAGGGTGATCTTGGACCATCTCCCAGCTCCCAGGTGATGTCATAGTGGGCGGGGCAAGACTGACACACCATACTGTAATTCCCCACTGCAGCTGGCCCATGCATTGAGAGCCCCACCCCTTGCATTACCAGCCCCTCCCCCTGCACTAACACCCCACCCCCTGTTTTTAATCTTTCTCATTCATTATAAGATGGGTGTGTCACAAAACTACACAACAATGCCCTTATCCCTAACATGCTCTCCAGTCCAGTAGATGTGTCTCTTTCTTAACCAGTAACCAATGTGCAATTTGTGTGTCTATAAATTATAAATGCTGCATATATATATACATATATATACATATATATATATCGTTGCTCATGGCCATTTTCCATTTTGAGACACACACACACACCCAAACCCACACCCACACACATGCGCGCACACACACACACACACACACACACACACACACCCACACACACATGCGCGCACACACACACAGGTAATCAGAGAGAGAAAATGGCACAGTGACATCATGGACATTAGTGGTGAACATTAGCCACAGCTACTGGGCTGAGGGCTCCGTTACACCCATCAATGTGCAGTAGCACGTGACTGATTTCCAGCACCAGCCTATGACCTACTTCTGTACGAGTTGTGACTTCAGCAATTTAAGAGGCATCTGTCCCATTGTGTCAGTTTGACACAATGGGAAGCGCAATCCATTTGATGTGTTGTGTTGTTATTTGGGATTAAAAACCATACATTGTTGGGTCTGCCAAACCAAAAGGTTTTCACTCAACAACATGAATGCATGTAGCTTCAACGTGGACATGGCGAACCATACATGCTGTGGTTGCTGCTGAAGTGAATGATATTTGAAACGGGATTGTAGTCATGTGCATTTCCATGGTGATGAGAGACGTGGTGAATGCTCAAACGGGAAATGATGATGTGCTGGAGATGTCATCCTCGTACCCCTCGTGAAACCCTGCCTCTACCCCACTCTAATGTGGGACATTAAACGCTAATCAAATATGAAAACAATATCTGTTTTCTGAATAATATATTTTGGCTCAACAATGATTCCAACTTATTTGAAATGTTTGCATCACACTGTAATAATATAGGACAGGTAGAGAGTAAAGGTGACAACAATATGCCATACTAGTGTGCTCATTTTGAGATATTTTATGTATTTTGCAATATTTGGTCTATTTGTGTGATTGATGCCGTAGAGCCCCTTCTTAGGATCTGCTGTGAGGTAAGAGAGATGAACGCACAAACACAGGCACACCACTGGCTTTATACACAATCAGCCATATTTACAGATGCACACACACACACACACACACACACACACACATCCGCACACACACACACACACACACACACACACACACACACACACACACACAAAAAAAAAAGGGTCTCAACCATCATGTCAAATATAGTTTATTTTCAAGCTTGCGGAATAGGGCCTCTGTCAAACAAACAAGGTTGTTTGCTTCGGGGGGGGGGTTCTCTCGCAGCAGCATCCGACTCACAATGCAAATCTTTGATGTATATTTTTTGCTTTACTTGTGGGTTAGACTATACGGTCAAAGAGAGGATGGACCTTAATACCCTACTGGCTCACGGACTAAAAGGCAATAAAGCTGATTATGATTCTGATTTCCTTTTATGACACAAAAAAATACACAAACGTGTTACTGAACCATGTAGACCATAGGCCTACCTTGTTGTTTATTTAATGAAAACCATTGAATAGCCTACATCAGTATGAGTATGAGTGAGTGTGTCGTTCTGCTGTTTCCTCGAAACCACGTGTAAACGGCTATTTCTATCTCAAAATGTACAGAACATCCTAAAATTAAGTGAGCCACTTTTATTTAGGCTTTATCCAAACAGTTATGGGGCAGATTGTTTGAAGGAGTTGAAGAGTACATAGAATACATTGTCTGTTTATTTAATGAAAACCATTGAATAGCCTACATCAGTATGAGTATGAGTGAGTGTGTCGTTCTGCTGTTTCCTCGAAACCACGTGTAAACGGCTATTTCTATCTCAAAATGTACAGAACATCCTAAAATTAAGTGAGCCACTTTTATTTAGGCTTTATCCAAACAGTTATGGGGCAGATTGTTTGAATAAAAACAAACGGTGTCAGGAAGGAGTTGAAGAGTACATAGAATAATTGTCTTTTTTTTTGGATGTCTGTATTGTGACTTTGAAGTGTTTACTGTTAAACTGGGAACTCAGTTGAGAGAGCAAATTTTTCATTCATGTGTCATTTTAATAGACCATAACATAGCCTGTTAAATCCTCTGCTTTAACGTCTCACTTATAATTCAATTGAGCTATAAATAAAATCACCTGGCTGCACAGGTCACGTCACATGGTCACGTCACATGGTCACGTCACCTGGTCAGACACGTCACTTAGGCAATGGCTATAGTCACAGTTGTATCGTACTGTAACACACTGTGTCCATCTTTAGTCAACAATCGTGTGTTCGCCTCAACTAGTAATTTGGTCACGTCACATGGTTGCTGGGTGTGAAGGTGTGATGTATCTTGACAGTGATATAGGCGTGTGTTATGGGGGATGGCGCAGTTCGCAGTGTCTGTATGTTTGTGTTCTGTTCGAGGTAGTCACGAGTTTGAGTTCTCACATCCGTGTGCATGGCACGAGTTCACTCATCCTGGTGCTTGTCTGGACTTGGGACTCACATCTGTGTGTCTAGCACTCACACACACACTCACATCACACATACACACACACTCACTGCTACTCACACACACACACACACACCACACACACGTCAAGCAGTATTAGTATTGTCCTATTTTAACTTGAAAGTGTATTAATATTGATACCGGTGTCTTTTTGTTGTAATACAGGTACCTGACAATGATATTGAGGCCTTGTCAATTCTTGCCATCTATATTGATCAATAGATGACTCCTCTGAAGTTATAGCATTCTCTCGATGTGAATTATCTCGTACACTACGGGGGTTAGTAGAGTGAACTTTGAATTAACTTGATACTATTTCTACACTTTTCGTAAACAATCATATTAATAGAATTAATAATGATAATCATTGATACCTTCTACCGTAGGATGGCGGGTTGTTATCACTTTTAGTCTCATATACCTTGTAGAGCGAACTTCTGCTTTCATATCAATTTTTAATTTGTTGCAGTTTTGTATTTCTGTTGACACAGCGGTTTTTGTCCATGTTTTTTTGTCTGGTTTGGTTTTAAATCTCGACGGCCGCTTCTGGTTTGGGTTCTTTGTAGTTAAATGAGCCGGGCCAGGGTGCATGGACTTCCTTCGTCCCATTTTGGAGCGAATCTCTACAATTGGAGGATGGCGCACATACTCAACGTGGGGTGAAGACTGCCGACAGGCTCAACGGTTGGCCCTGGGCATATCGGAGAGGTGCGATCCCATGGATACAAGAGCAAACACGGAAGACAGGCAACGTCCTCATGTCTGGTGATGCACGAACAAACAAACAAACAAACAAACAAACAAACAAACAAACAAACAAACAAACAACCAACCCTCTCTGTGAAGCACACTATAAGCTCATTAAGGTGAGTGTTTGTCGACGTCTAGAGAGGAGGAAGGAACGAGGAAGTGACTGTAGTCAAACAGCTAGCTAAATATTCATCGTCAAAGTCGTTTTATTGAACCAAAAACACATGTATGCAGTGTTATTGTGTCGACCTAGTATTTTGGAACTGACTGCTATCAATTTGTCAATATAAAAAGACAATTTCAAGTTCCCATATTTGTGCAGTTTTAATGCAAAAACCGATAATACACTGCCTCAAATATACCTCAATTAAGGTCGCTCTTTGAAATTTATTTTTTTCTGGCAGCACTTACATCAATAACGATTTTTTGCAGTAGTTTGATGCAGTTGTGTTATATTGTGTCAAAGAGAAAAGTTGTGGCTGTATCTTGCATTTGTCTGGCTGGGGGAGGACAATGAAGGGAGTGTGTGTTTTGGGGATCAGAAGATGTCTGCCAGGGCTCAATTTTGTAGCTGGCCCCTGTACTTGATTACTTGTGCGGGTCTCTGGCGTGGGGTGTGCTTTTATGATAGTCTAGTATTGTGAGTTGCCTGGTACATCTAGCGATGCAGAGACTGGGATACATCATTTTACATATATGTCCAATATGATGAATCATCGGTAGAATAGGGAACGTGGCCGGCTTGTTTACATGCTTCCTAGGTCTAGTGTGATTATTTTTTTTGTAGATATCACGAACTTGTGGACGTAATTGGATCTTGTCTAGAGTCTAGATAATCGGGTAAGCTCGCTTTTATGAGGGCTAGGAAGTTCCGGGACCAAGGTCACAAAATTGTTCCAGATTTGCCAGGAAGCAGAACTCCGGTGGGTTGGTTTTTTTTGTAACGGGGAACGACAATGCGGAGAGACACGTGGGAGAGGCGGAACATATATTGAAGGATTGAGTATTAGCATATATGTGTATAGTTGTGTTTATGTTGATATACGGCGAATTGTAGCTTTGCAGGGGGGGGGGATGAGTCTTGGGTGGCGGGCGAGATGTGCGCGCGCAGTTGGGATTCATCAGGCTCTTGGACGAGGGGCAGTTGGTGGTTTCTCAGCGACGCAGGAGCCGAGCCACCCAGTTACACCTTGGGCTGGCCAGTCTGCATCTTGATTATTTTGAGTGATATGGGCAGCCTTTCGGAGTTGTTATTGATATGTAATATACTCTACTTATTTATTATTATATTAGTGGGCAATTAGTATATACATTGATAGTTGTGTATCATATTTCGACACGTGGAGAAATAATAATAATAATAATAATGTATGTATTATTTAATTTATTATTTAAATGCCTTGATTTCATATTCGATAGTATATATAGCACATTTTGTGATTAATCTGCTGTAAATAGTCAGTATGGAATGTTTATATTATGTTATTTTAACAACAGGCTTAAAAAACGCATCTTACGCAGGAAGAGAAAATTATGCAAACAGTCTATTACCAGTAAGGATACTTTCAGGATACATTATTGCATTTTAAACCGTTGCTTTTACAACTATAAATTCTGCGCTTTTTTGTGATATGCGGGAGTGCCGCATGTGCTTCGACTTCAAACTCCATGACTTACCCGCGGCTTGTGCTGGGCGGGCTCGATGGTCGGGCTGTGAAGTGGGGCGGGCTGTGTGGGGGATTCGTATGGGCCTTGTCTGTGGTTGGTGCCAGGGATGTACCGAGTTTGATTGGTGCAGTGGTGAGTCGTGGGGCGTGATGGAGCCGGTTCGCTGTGTGTGGGCTTGGCGTGTGGGGTTCGTGTGGGTGTCTTAGTGTGCCTGTTCCATAGAGTGTGCTGGGTCGTGTGGGCGGTCGTGTGGGACGTGCAGGAGTTGGTGGAGATGAGTGGTGATCAGAATGTCCTTTACGGTTAGTCGTAGTGATGCAAACTGCACCTGCACTGTTAGCATCCTCTGTTGAGTTCATGTCTGCTTATATGTGCATAAGTAATGTACTAAAGTACTAAAGTATTAGCATCAACATATACTCAAAGTACCAAAAGTAAAAGTACTCATTGTGCAGAATGGCCCATTTCAGAAAATATATTAAATTATTGGATTATAATTGCTTATTGATGCTTTAATGTGTTCATCTCTTTCACGTTGCAGCTGGTAATATCATAATGTATAAATTGATTAGATTTTATATTGTTAATTTTAATCTGCAAAGTAACTTGTCAGTAAAGCTGTCAGATAAATGTAGTGTAGTAAAAAGTACAATACTGGCCCCTCAGATGTAGTGGGGTAGTATAAAGCAGCATGTGTATGTGTGTGAAAGTTCAGATCATGTATTGTGTCTTGTGTGCACGCTTGCCTGTGTTTGTGTGTGTGTGATTTGGTTGTGTGTGTGTGTGTGTGTGTGTGTGTGTGTGTGTGTGTGTGTGTGTGTGTGTGTGTGTGTGTGTGTGTGTGTGTGTGTGTGTGTTGTATGTGTGTGTGTGTGTGTGTGTCTGTGTTGTGTGTGTGTGTGTGTGTGTGTCTATCAGAGTGATTGGAACGGACAGCCCCTGTGGATCTTTGGCGATGTCTTCCTGAGGGAGTACTACTCCGTCTTCGACCGCACCAACAACCGCGTGGGCTTCGGCGTCGCCGTCTGAGCGGGTCCCCCCCCCCCCCCCCCCCCCCGTAACCATCACAACACGGCAAGCACATTTCTGAGTAGAACTGTCAGTTTTTTTCCTGGAAGTGTGTTTGTGAATAATGTTGCCCACACACAAGACTCCTTGCTTACTTTGGCATTTGTGTGTGTGTTTATGAAAATTCATCATTGTCTGTCGTGATTGATGAATAAAAAAATTTCAGCATTACATTTTTGTCTGGGAGTTCTAATTAATTGCCTATGTGTGCCGGCCAGTGCCCAGTTATTTTTGAAGAGCCGAACATTTACTTTGTTGCTAAACTGTCCTGAAAGAAAATATGTTTCTGTGTGTGGCACGATTGTGTGTGTCTGTTGTCAGTGTGTGTGTGTGTGTGTGTGTGTGTGTGTGTGTGTGTGTGTGTGTGGTTGTGTGTGTGTGTGTGTGTGTGTGTGTGTGTGAGTGTGTGTGTGTGTTATGTCGTGTGTGTGTGTGTGTGTGGGTATGTGTGTGTGTGTGTGTGTGTGTGTGTGTGTTTCCATGTGTGTGTGTGTGTGTGTTTGTGCTGTGTGTGTGTGTGGTGCAGTCTGTCTATCTGTCACCAGAAAAGACATCTAAGCGTATAAATCGTGAGTGGTGAGCCAGCCAGGTCAGTTTGCATATCCTAAGATAGGCCAGCTCCCATTCAACAAAGCACGCACATACATGAACCCTGCCTGCATCCAAAGCAATGGCTGCAGTGCATGGGGTTGCAGTGTTTAATCACGCGACGCGTCAGCTGCACTAGTCCTGCTATCACTGCGTTCAGAGAGACCATTTTGCTTATTTGCTTCTTGTTCTGCCCTATAATTGCAGTCACCATGCAGCGCTGCAGAATGCGTTGCATGCTAATCCCTTTCCCATTGGCTCTAATGCACACCGGTGCAAACAAAACACTGCAATAAAGCAATCTCAAATGACACCTCACCGCCCCTGGCCTGAGTTAGGCCATTAGGCACTCTCCTCTAATTCAATTTGAATGTGAACACGTACACATACACGCATGCAACCGCAACCGCACACGCACACACACACACACACACACACACACAAGAGAATGAGGGTGATCTTGGACCATCTCCCAGCTCCCAGGTGATGTCATAGTGGGCGGGGCAAGACTGACACACCATACTGTAATTCCCCACTGCAGCTGGCCCATGCATTGAGAGCCCCACCCCTTGCATTACCAGCCCCTCCCCCTGCACTAACACCCCACCCCCTGTTTTTAATCTTTCTCATTCATTATAAGATGGGTGTGTCACAAAACTACACAACAATGCCCTTATCCCTAACATGCTCTCCAGTCCAGTAGATGTGTCTCTTTCTTAACCAGTAACCAATGTGCAATTTGTGTGTCTATAAATTATAAATGCTGCATATATATATACATATATATACATATATATATATCGTTGCTCATGGCCATTTTCCATGACACACACACACACACACCCACACCCCACACCCACACACACACACACACACACACACACACACACACACACACACACACACACACACACACACACACACAGGTAATCAGAGAGAGAAAATGGCACAGTGACATCATGGACATTAGTGGTGAACATTAGCCACAGCTACTGGGCTGAGGGCTCCGTTACACCCATCAATGTGCAGTAGCACGTGACTGATTTCCAGCACCAGCCTATGACCTACTTCTGTACGAGTTGTGACTTCAGCAATTTAAGAGGCATCTGTCCCATTGTGTCAGATTGACACAATGGGAAGCGCAATCCATTTGATGTGTTGTGTTGTTATTTGGGATTAAAAACCATACATTGTTGGGTCTGCCAAACCAAAAGGTTTTCACTCAACAACATGAATGCATGTAGCTTCAACGTGGACATGGCGAACCATACATGCTGTGGTTGCTGCTGAAGTGAATGATATTTGAAACGGGATTGTAGTCATGTGCATTTCCATGGTGATGAGAGACGTGGTGAATGCTCAAACGGGAAATGATGATGTGCTGGAGATGTCATCCTCGTACCCCTCGTGAAACCCTGCCTCTACCCCACTCTAATGTGGGACATTAAACGCTAATCAAATATGAAAACAATATCTGTTTTCTGAATAATATATTTTGGCTCAACAATGATTCCAACTTATTTGAAATGTTTGCATCACACTGTAATAATATAGGACAGGTAGAGAGTAAAGGTGACAACAATATGCCATACTAGTGTGCTCATTTTGAGATATTTTATGTATTTTGCAATATTTGGTCTATTTGTGTGATTGATGCCGTAGAGCCCCTTCTTAGGATCTGCTGTGAGGTAAGAGAGATGAACGCACAAACACACACACACACACACACACACACACACACACACACACACACACACACACACACACACACACACACACACACACACACACACACACACACACACACACACACACACACACACACACACACACACACACACACACACACACACACACACAAACAAATATGAATGACCAAGACAATGACCATTTACAATGGCTGGGTTAAAAGTAGTAAGGGCATATGTCAGAATAATTCAACCAATTATTTCTCTCCATCTTTCTTTCTCGGTTTCTTTACAGTTATCTTAATCTCCACGGTATAGTATTACCGGTTACGAAAAGTAAAAGTAGTAAAAGCAGTAGAGATCCAAGTATTTTTCTAAGCATCACAATACTGAAATACAAACCATGGGAAGTAGAAATGTGACATTGATGGCGTCATATACAGTACACACCATAATCCCCTTTAGATAATTCTCTTTTCTGGTCAAATACAATGTTTATTAAACAAAACACATGCTGGAACAAAACGCCGCACCTCAGAGCAACAACCTTGACATAATCATTGATTGTTGTCCGAAGAAAAAAAGAAAAAAGACTCCCACAAAAACTTATGTACAGGCTTAATGATGCTTCGACGCTTTAACACAAGCTAAACTGTGCTCCTCTCCACAATATTCCGTCGCCCAAGCCTATGGAAACGAGCATATATGTGTGTTTAGTGTAAACCTGCAGCGGTACATGGGCCTAGTAAACAAGTGATGTGGGGCTTGGTTTGTCTGAGCAGGGCGTGGGCCTTCAGCCACAATGCGCATTAAGGTCCATCCTCTCTTTGACCGTATAGTCCTAACCCACAAGTAAAGCAAAAAAAATATACATCAAAGATTTGCATTGTGAGTCGGATGTGCTGCGAGAGAACCCCCCCCCCGAAGCAAACAACCTTGGTTTGTTTGACAGAGGCCCTATTCCCGCAAGCTTGAAAATAAACTATATGTTGACATGATGGTTGAGACCCTTTTTTTTTTTTTTTTTACCTCTGCCGTCACACTAAGTCAACAATCAGCATCAGCAAGGCCCATCACCCCGCCACCCATAATATATATATATATATATATATATATTTATATACAAAAATAAGACGCAACATTGGCCAATCATTGATCGTATGTCTTACCTGCAGCCGGGGGGAGAGAGGGAGTGGAAGGTGGAGAGGGAGAACATCTCAGCCCTGTCCGCCATCTTCTTGCTGAAGCTGAAATAAGGGAGTGCAGGTTATCAGAGGAGGCGCAGGCTCCATGCACGGTCGATATCAGGGAACGGAAAAGGCGACGCGGCGCCTAAATGTCTCTCTTCTCTTCTCTTCTCGTCTCCGGATCCCTCCGCAAATGGCCTCAGTGATGTGATGCCCCGGGCCGAGTCACACTACAGTCTTCGCCGTCAGCACCATCGACACTACATTGAAATATATCCGGTCTAAGGGTACGAAATGATACCAAATAATCGCTGCGGAGGGAGTGATGGAGTGATGGAGTAGATGCTGCTGCTGCTGCTGTTATACCCAAAGCAAGGCCCCTGCGTCCCCCCGGGCATGCAGACTGCACACCGCTGCTGTCAGATGCTGCAGGACTCACTACGGCGAGGAGGACCGGCAGTGCGGGGAAGGGGAGGGAAGGGGTGTGTGTGTGTGTGTGTGTGTGTGTGTGTGCGTGCGTGCGTGCGTGTGTGTGTTGGGGGGGGGGGGGGGGGGTGTATAACGTCAGTGCCTCTGATGACTAGATCAGGTCCACACCATAGATACACTATACCAATAGCGCAGCATAGGCGTTAACAATGCGAATAAAAAACCTCATTCATTCATTCATTCATTCATGTCTAAATTCATGATTTAATTTTGGAATGATTGATTAATGTATATGGATTCACTGCTAATAGGTACCCGTAGTGTAACCCGGTTTGCTATATTTTAGGACAGCAAGCTTCCATCAAAGCGAGAAAAATGTAATTAAAGATATTGAGGCATTTTGGTTTTGTTCTTGTGGCGCAGAGAGGAGCTGTCCGCGGCCAGTGGTGCTGAGCCGCAGGTACAGGCCTGTACGCAACACTATACACAACAACCACTAGAAGGCGCTAAAAGCCCAGCGATAAGAGGTGACCACAGTTCTTTAAACATGAAACACATTTGCCAGAGGTGGCAAAAGTACACACATTCTGTACTTAAGTAAAAGTACAGATACTTGTGTCCCACTACTTTGATCACAACCGTCGACGTCCTTAAGCATCACTTTACTCCAGTCAGTAAGTTCCAGCTCTGACGTACTCAACGTACCCAGTCCACCGTCAACCTGGCGTTGTTCACAAAGCTCACACTAGCACGTTTCTATCTAAAATATATATCAAAGGACTTAAGGAATTTTATTTCTCCTGTCTCTTCCTGCACTTTCTTGAGTCATTCAGATGACCCCCCCAGTATGGACAAAACAAGCTCTATTTGCTGTCTCCTACATAGTAGATGGGTGACTTGGCCTCTCCATAGGCCTTAAGAAATCACACAAATGATTCTGTTGGAAATCAGTCTTGGGCCAAACCATTACAAGGGGTAATGCCTATACATAAAACTACAGTCAATAGAAACATTTCCTTCAACAATATTTACAACAATAATTCAGATATACAGTAAATACATTTAGATCCCAAATCTAAATATCCAAATAATACCAATCGTGATGATACTGTATTACATTTACATTGCTCTTTGTCACTGTTGTGCTCTTCATTTATCCACTATGACATGGGAAATGAATATGCATATTTTCAGAGGTGGCAAAAGTATACACATCCTTTACTTAAGTAGAAGTACAGATACTTGTGTAAAAAACGACTCTGGTAAAAGTTGAAATACTGATTCAATTTCTTTACTCAAGTAAAAAGTAAAAAGTACAGGCTCTGAAATGTACTCAAAGTACAAAAGTAAAAAGTAGCCATTTTAATTCTTAATATATTGAAAATAATCAACTTAACGTGGACCAATATTAACATGAGGCTCCAATGCAGAACATCAGCTTTCAATGCCAGCAACAGAACTGGAAACTTTGGACACTTTTAGACTCTTTTGTCATCGTGATGATGTTTACTGACATATTATACATAATAGTTGTAACACACACACACACACACACACACACACACACACACACACACACACACACACACACACACACACACACCTAGGTGTCTTGTGTAACATTTTGTGTGTGTGTGTGTGTGTGTGGTGGGGGGGTGTCTTGCTGCTGCTGTCCTGACGCGGAGTCTCATTATCGGCTTCTTGTTCATCATGTTTAGTTCTCGCTACTCACGTGTTCCTCTCGTATTTTATTTCTCAGTCTGTTTTGCTACGTTCCCCCCCACCCCCCCCCCACCCCACCCCCCCCCACCACCCACCCACCCCCCACCACCACCCCCCCCACCCACCCCACCACCACCACCCCCCCACCACCCCCCCCACCCCCACCACCCCCCCCCCCACCCCACCCCACCACCCCCCACCCACCACCACCCACCACCTCCACCACCACCCCCCCCACCCACCACCACCCCCCCACCACCACCCCCCCCCACCCTCCACCCCCCTACACCCACCATCCTAGGCACTATAGGCTCTCTCAGCGGTGAGACGCAGCGCAGCGTCTCTTTCTCTGTGTTTGTTGTCATCATTTCAGGATTGGATCAGCTCTTGAATGTTGGCCACGTGCTGCTTGCACGTCACCCACACCCACCGACACATATCCCTCCATAAGCTCAGCAACGCATGCAATAAAAATGTAACGAGTAGAAAAACATTTACTCATGTATAGTCATGTTTATTTATTTCTGGTGCATTTTTGTGTCTTTATCTTCCCAGATAGCAAACCAACTCTGAATCAACATTGAATCAACGTTAGTGTATCAACGAAACTATAATTTAAATCAATGTTGAAATGTAGCATTCATTTTTCATCCTGAAATATTGTACCCTGAAATAATGTTATTTCAATGATGAAAAATAGATCAAGACGGTGATGGTGTGTTGAGGACCCAAATGCAGGACAGCCAGGCAGGTGATGATGATTAAACCAAAAGTATTGAATAAATAAACGGGTACAGGTAACATGAATAATCTAAGACAAAATCTCTTCTAACTAAAACTGACACTAAAAAGAACACATACACATACATGAGCCGACAAGGACTGACAGGGTGGGAGGTGACTGTCCTTTGTTCCCGGAGGGCCCCACATTGTGTGCCAGTATAGCAAGGTCCCCTGCCACAATGCCACATAAAGTGGCTTAGGTCAGGCAGGGTGGTGTTGAACAGTCTTGTTTATTGCAATGGTTTGGTTAAATAACATGACATGGAGCAGATGGTCCTTAGCTTACCTGAGTGTGTGTGTGTTGATGGCTGACTTAACCCATGGTGTACTGATTAATGTGGTGCACTGATTACAGTGCAGAAATGTCTCAGTTATGCCCCTGAACGGCTTGGAGGCATTGCACGTGCTGTACATTAATCAGTACACCATGGGTTAAGTCAGCCATCAACACACACACACTCAGGTAAGCTAAGGACCATCTGCTCCATGTCATGTTATTTAACCAAACCATTGCAATAAACAAGACTGTTCAACACCACCCTGCCTGACCTAAGCCACTTTATGTGGCATTGTGGCAGGGGACCTTGCTATACTGGCACACAATGTGGGGCCCTCCGGGAACAAAGGACAGTCACCTCCCACCCTGTCAGTCCTTGTCGGCTCATGTATGTGTATGTGTTCTTTTTAGTGTCAGTTTTAGTTAGAAGAGATTTTGTCTTAGATTATTCATGTTACCTGTACCCGTTTATTTATTCAATACTTTTGGTTTAATCATCATCACCTGCCTGGCTGTCCTGCATTTGGGTCCTCAACACACCATCACCGTCTTGATCTATTTTTCATCATTGAAATAACATTATTTCAGGGTACAATATTTCAGGATGAAAAATGAATGCTACATTTCAACATTGATTTAAATTATAGTTTCGTTGATACACTAACGTTGATTCAATGTTGATTCAGAGTTGGTTTGCTATCTGGGAAGATAAAGACACAAAAATGCACCAGAAATAAATAAACATGACTATACATGAGTATCTGTACTTTCTACTCGTTACATTTTCAAAACGGGACTCGTTACTTTAGTTTTATTGCATTTGAGGGGAATTGTCAGGTTTTTTTACATCATTGTGTTCCCAACATCAAGAGCGATCTCAACCTAAATGGATGGACAACAACACACAGAAGAGACGCTCGCTGCGTCCATCCGCCTTAGAGGAGCTCTGATGTCACGCATGTGACGTCAGACGTAACGACACGAAACAGACTTAGAAATAAAATACGAGAGGAACACGTGAGTAGCAAGAACTAAACATGATGAACAAGAAGCCGATAATGAGACTCCGCGTCAGGGCAGCAGCAGCAAGACACCCCCCCACCACACACACACACACACACACACAAAATGTTACACAAGACACCTAGGTGTGTGTGTGTGTGTGTGTGTGTGTGTGTGTGTGTGTGTGTGTGTGTGTGTGTGTGTGTGTGTGTGTGTGTGTGTGTGTGTGTGTGTGTGTGTGTGTGTGTGTGTGTGTGTGTGTGTGTGTGTAAACATCATCACGATGACAAAAGAGTCTAAAAGTGTCCAAAGTTTCCAGTTCTGTTGCTGCCATTGAAAGCTGATGTTCTGCATTGGAGCCTCACGTTAATATTGGTCCACGTTAAGTTGATTATTTTCAATATATTAAGAATTAAAATGGCTACTTTTTACTTTTGTACTTTGAGTACATTTCAGAGCCTGTACTTTTAACTTTTTACTTGAGTAAAAAAATTGAATCAGTATTTCAACTTTTACCAGAGTCGTTTTTTGCACAAGTATCTGTACTTCTACTTAAGTAAAGGATGTGTATACTTTTGCCACCTCTGAAAATATGCATATTCATTTCCCATGTCATAGTGGATAAATGAAGAGCACAACAGTGACAAAGAGCAATGTAAATGTAATACAGTATCATCGCGATTGGTATTATTTGGATATTTAGATTTGGGATCTAAATGTATTTACTGTATATCTGAATTATTGTTGTAAATATTGTTGAAGGAAATGTTTCTATTGACTGTAGTTTTATGTATAGGCATTACCCCTTGTAATGGTTTGGCCCAAGACTGATTTCCAACAGTATCATTTGTGTGATTTCTTAAGGCCTATGGAGAGGTGAAGTCACCCATCTACTATGTAGGCGACAGCAAATAGAGCTTGTTTTGTCTATCCACTTTGTTTTTGTTGTTCATGCTGAATACTTTCAGAAAGGCAGTAATAGAAGTAGAAATAAAGTTCCTATTCCCTTTTATTATTATATTTATATTAATATGACGTCAGGTTCTGTTAGCTTTGAACAACCAGTTACTTTTTACTTTTTACTTTGAGTACATTTCAGAGGCTGTACTTTTTTACTTTTACTTGAGTAAAAAGTTGAATCAGTACTTCTACTTTTATCAAAGTATTTTTTTACACAAGTATCTGTACTTTTACTTAAGTACAGAATGTGTGTACTTTTGCCACCTCTGGCAAATGTGTTTCATGTTTAAAGAACTGTGGTCACCTCTTATCGCTGGGCTTTTAGCGCCTCCTAGTGGTTGTTGTGTATAGTGTTGCGTACAGGCCTGTACCTGCGGCTCAGCACCACTGGCCGCGGACAGCTCCTCTCTGCGCCACAAGAACAAAACCAAAATGCCTCAATATCTTTAATTACATTTTTCTCGCTTTGATGGAAGCTTGCTGTCCTAAAATATAGCAAACCGGGTTACACTACGGGTACCTATTAGCAGTGAATCCATATACATTAATCAATCATTCCAAAATTAAATCATGAATTTAGACATGAATGAATGAATGAATGAATGAGGTTTTTTATTCGCATTGTTAACGCCTATGCTGCGCTATTGGTATAGTGTATCTATGGTGTGGACCTGATCTAGTCATCAGAGGCACTGACGTTATACACCCCCCCCCCCCCACAACACACACACGCACGCACGCACACACACACACACACACACACACACCCTTCCCTCCCCTTCCCCGCACTGCCGGTCCTCCTCGCCGTAGTGAGTCCTGCAGCATCTGAGCAGCAGCGGTGTGCAGTCTGCATGCCCGGGGGGACGCAGGGGCCTTGCTTTGGGTATAACAGCAGCAGCAGCAGCATCACTCCATCACTCCATCACTCCCTCCGCAGCGATTATTTGGTATCATTTCGTACCCTTAGACCGGATATATTTCAATGTAGTGTCGATGGTGCTGACGGCGAAGACTGTAGTGTGACTCGGCCCGGGGCATCACATCACTGAGGCCATTTGCGGAGGATCCGGAGACGAGAAGAGAAGAGAAGAGAGACATTTAGCGCCGCGTCGCCTTTCCCGTTCCCTGATATCGACCGTGCATGGACCTGCGCCTCCTCTGATAACCTGCACTCCCTTATTTCAGCTTCAGCAAGAAGATGGCGGACAGGGCTGAGATGTTCTCCCTCTCCACCTTCCACTCCCTCTCTCCCCCCGGCTGCAGGTAAGACATACGATCAATGATGGCCAATATGCGTCTTATTTTTGTATATAAATATATATATATATATATATATATATATATGGTGGCGGGGTGATGGGCCTTGCTGATGCTGATTGTTGACTTAGTGTGACGGCAGAGGTAAAAAAAAAAAAAAAAGGGTCTCAACCATCATGTCAAATATAGTTTATTTTCAAGCTTGCGGAATAGGGCCTCTGTCAAACAAACAAGGTTGTTTGCTTCGGGGGGGGGGTTCTCTCGCAGCAGCATCCGACTCACAATGCAAATCTTTGATGTATATTTTTTGCTTTACTTGTGGGTTAGACTATACGGTCAAAGAGAGGATGGACCTTAATGCGCATTGTGGCTGAAGGCCCACGCCCTGCTCAGACAAACCAAGCCCCACATCACTTGTTTACTAGGCCCATGTACCGCTGCAGGTTTACACTAAACAGACAATATATGCTCGTTTCCATAGCTTGGCGACGGAATATTGTGAGAGGAGCACAGTTTAGCTTGTGTTAAAGCGTCGAAGCATCATTAAGCCTGTACATAGTTTTTGTGGGAGTCTTTTTTCTTTTTTTCTTCGGACAACAATCAATGATTATGTCAAGGTTGTTGCTCTGAGGTGCGGCGTTTTGTTCCAGCATGTGTTTTGTTTAATAAACATTGTATTTGACCAGAAAAGAGAATTATCTAAAGGGGATTATGGTGTGTACTGTATATGACGCCATCAATGTCACATTTCTACTTCCCATGGTTTGTATTTCAGTATTGTGATGCTTAGAAAAATACTTGGATCTCTACTGCTTTTACTACTTTTACTTTTCGTAACCGGTAATACTATACCGTGGAGATTAAGATAACTGTAAAGAAACCGAGAAAGAAAGATGGAGAGAAATAATTGGTTGAATTATTCTGACATATGCCCTTACTACTTTTAACCCAGCCATTGTAAATGGTCATTGTCTTGGTCATTCATATTTGTTTGTGTGTGTGTGTGTGTGTTTTTTACCTCTGCCGTCACACTAAGTCAACAATCAGCATCAGCAAGGCCCATCACCCCGCCACCATATATATATATATATATATATATTTATATACAAAAATAAGACGCATATTGGCCATCATTGATCGTATGTCTTACCTGCAGCCGGGGGGAGAGAGGGAGTGGAAGGTGGAGAGGGAGAACATCTCAGCCCTGTCCGCCATCTTCTTGCTGAAGCTGAAATAAGGGAGTGCAGGTTATCAGAGGAGGCGCAGGTCCATGCACGGTCGATATCAGGGAACGGGAAAGGCGACGCGGCGCTAAATGTCTCTCTTCTCTTCTCTTCTCGTCTCCGGATCCTCCGCAAATGGCCTCAGTGATGTGATGCCCCGGGCCGAGTCACACTACAGTCTTCGCCGTCAGCACCATCGACACTACATTGAAATATATCCGGTCTAAGGGTACGAAATGATACCAAATAATCGCTGCGGAGGGAGTGATGGAGTGATGGAGTGATGCTGCTGCTGCTGCTGTTATACCCAAAGCAAGGCCCCTGCGTCCCCCCGGGCATGCAGACTGCACACCGCTGCTGCTCAGATGCTGCAGGACTCACTACGGCGAGGAGGACCGGCAGTGCGGGGAAGGGGAGGGAAGGGTGTGTGTGTGTGTGTGTGTGTGTGTGCGTGCGTGCGTGCGTGTGTGTGTGGGGGGGGGTGTATAACGTCAGTGCCTCTGATGACTAGATCAGGTCCACACCATAGATACACTATACCAATAGCGCAGCATAGGCGTTAACAATGCGAATAAAAAACCTCATTCATTCATTCATTCATTCATGTCTAAATTCATGATTTAATTTTGGAATGATTGATTAATGTATATGGATTCACTGCTAATAGGTACCCGTAGTGTAACCCGGTTTGCTATATTTTAGGACAGCAAGCTTCCATCAAAGCGAGAAAAATGTAATTAAAGATATTGAGGCATTTTGGTTTTGTTCTTGTGGCGCAGAGAGGAGCTGTCCGCGGCCAGTGGTGCTGAGCCGCAGGTACAGGCCTGTACGCAACACTATACACAACAACCACTAGAAGGCGCTAAAAGCCCAGCGATAAGAGGTGACCACAGTTCTTTAAACATGAAACACATTTGCCAGAGGTGGCAAAAGTACACACATTCTGTACTTAAGTAAAAGTACAGATACTTGTGTAAAAAAATACTTTGATAAAAAGTAGAAGTACTGATTCAACTTTTACTCAAGTAAAAGTAAAAAAAGTTACAGGCTCTGAAATGTACTCAAAGTAAAAAGTAAAAAGTAACTGGTTGTTCAAAGCTAACAGAACCTGACGTCATATTAATATAAATATAATAATAAAAGGGAATAGGAACTTTATTTCTACTTCTCTTACTGCCTTTCTGAAAGTATTCAGCATGAACAACAAAAACAAAGTGGATAGACAAAACAAGCTCTATTTGCTGTCGCCTACATAGTAGATGGGTGACTTCACTCTCATAGGCCTTAAGAAATCACACAAATGATACTGTTGGAAATCAGTCTTGGGCCAAACCATTACAAGGGGTAATGCCTATACATAAAACTACAGTAAATATAAACATTTCCTTAAACAATATTTACAACAATAATTCTGATATACAGTAAATACATTTAGATCCCAAATCTAAATATCCAAATAATACCAATCGCGATGATACTGTATTACATTTACATTGCTCTTTGTCACTGTTGTGCTCTTCATTTATCCACTATGACATGGGAAATTAATATGCATATTTTCAGAGGTGGCAAAAGTATACACATCCTTTACTTAAGGAGAAATACAGATGCTTGTGTAAAAAACGACTCTGGTAAAAGTTGAAATACTGATTCAATTTCTTTACTCAAGTAAAAAGTAAAAAGTACAGGCTCTGAAATGTACTCAAAGTACAAAAGTTAAAAGTAGCCATTTTATTGAAAATGAGTATATTGAAAATAATCAACTTAACGTGGACCAATATTAACGTGAGGCTCCAATGCAGAACATCAGCTTTCAATGCCAGCAACAGAACTGGAAACTTTGGACATTTTTGAAACTTTTAGACTCTTTTGTCATAGTGATGATGTTTACTGACATATTATACACAATAGTTGTAACACACACACATGTGCACTGCACACACACACTCACACACACACACACACACACACACACACACACACACACACACACACACACACACACACACACACACACACACACACACACACACCTAGGTGTCTTGTGTAACATTTTGTGTGTGTGTATGTGTGGGGGGGGGGTGTCTCTGCCCTACGAGCTTTTCATCATGTTTATTCTCACGTTCACGTGTCCCTCTCGTATTTTTTCCGTGAGGCCCGATTAGAGGTCTGCATGCACATCGCCAGGCGGCGGCCTTGGTCCCGTGTCGCTGGTGTGTGTCGGTCGTGTGTTTTATGTTCATGGGTCCTGGCTCTTTTTTCTTTTGTTTTGCCTGGGCACCCTGCGTGCGATCTTTGTTCCTGTAGGTTTATCGCCCCTGCTCTATTCGCACGTGTCATCCTGGGTTCTGATCTAATGTGTGGTCAAGCGTCGTGTAGTCTCCGAAATTGCCGTCCCGCCTATTTTTGAGCCCGGTGGGTGTGAGCGTCCTGAGCTGCGTCCACTAGACGGTCCTGCTTTGGCTGGATGACGTCGTTTCTCGACGGCCTTGCTGTGATGATCGAATTACGCAGTGTGTTTTTTTCTATCTGCCCTCTCCGGCGAGATAATTTGTGGGTATCTCGATGGGCCTCGTGGGAACCTGATGTTGTTCTTATGTCACCAGGTGCTTCTGTTTTTTTTTGGCTTCTCCTCTTGGGGTGGTCGCCTTCTTGTTTCGTGGCTTGGTGCGCTCGAGTTTTAATGTATGATGTGTCTATCGCGGGATGTGCTTTCTGGTAACTCAAGGCGAAGGCGGGAGAGGCGTGTCATGCGCTCATGCTGTACCGCTAGAAATCGCACGTTCCTGCGGTTCCTGTGCCGAGGCCGATGACGAGTCGGTTTTTTATGGCCTTTGTGTTCTCCTCGTCTGGTTTGTGAGCCCGCGTTGGCGAGCGTGTTCCGCGTTCGTTGTTGCTCGTCCGACTTCGCTATGGTACCTCATTCGGGGGGGTCAACTCTCGTTTAATGCGGGCACCTGCCGCTAGTATAGCCTCCATCGGTTATAGCCTGGACTTGTATTGCTCCCCTTAATATTTTTTTGTATACTTTATTTTATTTTATGTGTGTGTGTGTGTGTGTGTGTGTTGCTGTCCTGACGCGGAGTCTCATTATCGGCGTCTTGTTCATCATGTTTAATTCTCGCTAGTTACGTCACGTACCTCTCGTATTTTATTTCTCAGTCTGTTTCGTCTCATTACGTCTGACGTCACATGCGTGAAATCAGAGCTCCTCTAACGCGGATGGACGCAGCGAGCGTCTCTTCTATGTGTTGTTGTCCATCCATTTAGGTTGAGATCGCTCTTGATGTTGGGCACACGTGATGCAATGACGTAAAAAAACCCGACAATTCCCCTCAAATGCAATAAAACGCAACGCATGCAATAAAAATGTAACGAGTAGAAAAACATTTACTCATGTATAGTCATGTTTATTTATTTCTGGTGCATTTTTGTGTCTTTATCTTCCCAGATAGCAAACCAACTCTGAATCAACATTGAATCAACGTTAGTGTATCAACGAAACTATAATTTAAATCAATGTTGAAATGTAGCATTCATTTTTCATCCTGAAATATTGTACCCTGAAATAATGTTATTTCAATGATGAAAAATAGATCAAGACGGTGATGGTGTGTTGAGGACCCAAATGCAGGACAGCCAGGCAGGTGATGATGATTAAACCAAAAGTATTGAATAAATAAACGGGTACAGGTAACATGAATAATCTAAGACAAAATCTCTTCTAACTAAAACTGACACTAAAAAGAACACATACACATACATGAGCCGACAAGGACTGACAGGGTGGGAGGTGACTGTCCTTTGTTCCCGGAGGGCCCCACATTGTGTGCCAGTATAGCAAGGTCCCCTGCCACAATGCCACATAAAGTGGCTTAGGTCAGGCAGGGTGGTGTTGAACAGTCTTGTTTATTGCAATGGTTTGGTTAAATAACATGACATGGAGCAGATGGTCCTTAGCTTACCTGAGTGTGTGTGTGTTGATGGCTGACTTAACCCATGGTGTACTGATTAATGTGGTGCACTGATTACAGTGCAGAAATGTCTCAGTTATGCCCCTGAACGGCTTGGAGGCATTGCACGTGCTGTAACCCCCTGACTGAGTTGCAGTATCTTTGTAGTTAATTTTTCTACTTATTAATTTAGACGATGTAGGTTTTTTGCATTTTGGTATATGTTGTCATGTTGTTTGTAGTTTATTAAATGTTGTTCTGTCATTGAGTGGATGTTTTCATTGTGGCCTACCAGTGGTTGCCCATGTTATTTCATGTTCAAACAGGATGTGAGTAAATAAATAAAATTGCATGTGAATTCAAGTCTGATTGAAGGTTGTTCTGATCTGAGTTAGTGACTTTTTGGTTCAAAACCATGTTAATTGCAGCCCCACGTGGTCTCTGATTGAAAGGAGTCGAAACTGACTTTACTGGAAAGCTGCAGAGAAAATCCTGCTGTACATAAAGCAGGATTGGTTTGATATTATTATATTTTTACAATGTTGATTCACTGTTAAATCAGCGATTTAATTTACGTTGAACTAATATAAATGTTATATCCGTCTTGATCTATTTTTCCCTCGTTGAAATAACATTAGTGAAAAATAATTTCAACATTGATTCAATTATAGTTTCATTGATGCACTAACAATGTTGATTCAGTGTTGGTCTGCTATCTGGGTCCCTTCTGTTGTCCAAAAAGCTACAAATGAATCAATCAGACACAGTATA
This sequence comes from Coryphaenoides rupestris, assembly GCA_002895965.2. NCBI lineage: Eukaryota > Metazoa > Chordata > Actinopteri > Gadiformes > Macrouridae > Coryphaenoides > Coryphaenoides rupestris. Next base: position 95,622 of record PIJE02001747.1, read on the forward strand.
GACCAATGTTTATTTTAATGGTCGTCAAAGCCTTAACGTGATCTTGACTCAGAAAGCATTCAAGGGTGCACTGTAATGGGACCAATAGTTTCAGTTGTTGTCCATTCAACCTCTGAAAGACAAAAGAAACAGCAACGTGAGTACAGACGGTTGAGCGGTAGCTTAACCCCCACCTGACCCTTATTAGAGACGCATGACTAACTCAGTCACACCTCCTCCTCAGCAGCCATGCTTAGTGTGAGGACTATTCTATTCTCTAGAACGCCACAGGAGGTCTCTATAACTCCTCCCTATAACTCCCCCCTACAAGACAATGAACACCGCAATATAATGTGCAATATTATCCCTCTACATCATGTGCACTTTCCCCAGTTTTACGTTTTACGTGCAATATTATTATTATTACTTCCAACATCATGTGCAATACTCTATCATGTGCTATATTATTATTATTATTATTATCATGCTGTCTATAAATACTATCTATAACACTACCTCTCATCTCCTCTCATCATCATGTGCAATATTCTTAATGTCATGCCAAATTGTTTTCGCCGTCGAATATCTTATCTTACCATACCTTCATACTTGTATATTTTAACTGTAAATTTGTAAAAAAAAAAAAAAAATGTTTATTTTGTATCATTCTGTTTTGTACTGTTTCGCTATGTAACCTGGCACAAGAATTTCCTTCGGGATAAATAAAGTTCTATTCTATCTATTCTATTGTATTCTATTCTATTCCATATAGCCCCCACCTTCTCCAGGGAGCGTTCATCATTTGACACGTGATGTCGAGCTACTGGAGCGATGTGCACAAATAGAGAACAACACAATATTTCCTTTTCTTTTTTTTTTAAACTAGAACTATAACCGTCTTTTCTTTCGTCGCTGCTGCTGCTATTTTGATTGGTCGTAACCCGCGTTGTACACAAGCTAAAATGACGCTAAAATCACCACATGTGGACCTAAACGTGTCTTGTCATAACTCGACCGAAGCGCACCTCCTCCCTTTAGTGCGTCGCGGGTCTTTCTGCTTGGATTGTAGCCGCCGCCGCTGCTGCCGGTGTTTCCGCTGCCAGCGTCGTCGCAGGAACCACACACTCCGTTCGCACCGCTCGCTTCCGTCCACCTGGCCAAGAACAGGCTCGTGAAATCGTTGTCACGTACAGTATGTCTCACACACACACACACATATTTTCCCCTTAAAACTAATTGTAATAGCCATTGAATTATTTGGGATGCGGGGGCTTTTAATGCCGCTGTAAAAAAAAATTCTGTTTCGTGCTCTGGAAAATAAGGTACTTCCCTACATTCTATCAAATTGAACCGAAACGTATTACGTGGGGGCAACCCACCACACACACACACACACACACACAGACACACACACACACACACACACACACACACCGACACACACATTTACCCATTTGCGTATGAGCAAGCTCTGTGATGTTCATCGAGGGCATAGGCAGCAGATGTTGCTTTCAGGTTGCAGGTAATGTAGACCTACACACAAAAAACATGTTTAGAGCTCCAGCTACCAACACTCAATACAAAAAGGAGAAAAGCCCAAGGAGTTTTTTTTTTACCAAGCCACTGGTTGATGCTTGGAATCTGAAGGCCTCCAGCTGGAACTGCAGGGTGTGCTCGGCTGGGCGGGGCATGAACTTGGAGGAGGAGCCAGTGAGTTTGGCATCAACCAAACACCTGAGTGCAGAAACATGCATCCCAATGAACACAGCTTACTGATATGCTATACTACATACAGCATATTACTTTTCTCTTTCTCTCTCTCTCTCTCTCTCTCTCTCTCTCTCTCTCTCTCTTACCCATAGTTGTCAATAAAGTTATATCTGGGGTTGGAGTTCAGGTCAGGTTCCGCGGTGGCCATGCAGGACTCCACAAAGACGCGCAGGGGCGTATGCAGGTACTGTCTGACGGTGACCTCAATGTTGATCATGTCTCCGAGAAAGTACTGGTACACGGGGCGCTCATACAGCCAGTCGTCTGGACAAATGGGTAGATTTGCAAAATTGTCAATGCATCAGCATATTTGACAGCATTAACTGAAGAAAATAATCTGTAAAAAATTGAAAATCTGTTTAAAATTTGAGATTGCCCTTGATAAAATAAGAAATCGTGGGACCCACCTGTCTTGAGAACCATGTCAAAGTAGAGCAGCTCGCTGGATATTTTGGTAGCAGCGAAGGGGATCCAGTGGGGATCCAAGGGCGGGCTGCTCACGTTGTGGTTCCTGTACGGTTCACAGTGTCGTGAGCATCATTTCAACAACGCCTCTCGCAACATTCAATCACCTGCAGTTTCACCCTAACATCCCTTACACTTACAAAATATAAATAGTTAAACATATTTAAGATTTAGTTTATGAAGGCCATTTTTTTTTTTTGCTGACGCACCTGGGATAGTGGCACTCCACAACGATGGCAGCGCCCGATGTCCTGACCACAGGACTGGGTCCAAGTTGTCGGGGTTGTAGTTCAGCATGAAGGAATAGATGAGGGAGTCAGCAGTCATCTGGGCAAAAAAACCCAAAACAAAAACCGCCCAATCATGCAGGTGTAAACATGCGATGACATGACGGTTCACAGTTGGCTCGGTCCTACCATCAGTCTGCTGTCGCACTCGTGCAGATCCGACTCAAAGACTCAAAACTTGTGCGGCACTGTCTTCGCCGACGCCAAACAAGATCCCAGGGTGAGGTCGCCGGGTTGACCAGTTGGCCCGTGCCAAACATGTCCCCTCTTCACTTCGACACGAGCGTCCTTCTCTCTGCACTCGACCGCCACCGTGACCGCCGGGGACTGGGGGAGTGCTGGACAAAGGGCACTTGGGGTTGGGTTCAGGTTGGGATCCTCTGGGAATTGCCATTGGATGGGACGTTCAGGCTGGTCCTTGGTTGGACGAACGGTATCCTAGGAACTTTGGTGTCCGGGGGGTGTATTTGGGTTGTTGATTGGTATTTAGGATTGTTACTGAGCGTTCACCAGTTGGCAAAGCATGGCCACCGTGGACTAGGTAACAACCAGACGTCCACTTCATATGATTCATGTTCTTCACAACAACAAGTGATCTACCCGGGCTCACTGTATGCTGTGAGGACAGGTGAACACCATCACAGGCTTTTATAGCCAAACACCCATGTTGACCTGACCAACACTCCCGCCCCTTCTGCTACCATCAAGTCTCTGCCAGGTTTGAAGAGTGAAGAGAGATCAAAGAGACAGAATTTTAATTGAGGCAACATGATTGTTAAAATACAATGACTTAATTGTATTTTAAATGCATACATTATGGTTGAATATGCATACATTATGAATACTGGGTCTCTAGAGCCGGAAACAGCATTTACGATGTCAATTTTACATCAACTAAATGTTCTTCCTTACATATTTTTACGACTGCTAATATTGAGTCATACTATATAATACTATTGCAAGCAACTTTTCCTTGAATTTTCAATAGTTTTTGAGAAGGTCCTTGAATCAATATTGGGGATCATCTTGAACATGTACCCTGTGATCTGGACACGGTAACCAGGTTATCTTGATCTACAAACAAATAGGTCACCAGGACCTTATCAAGGTTGCAATTTTGTTTAATCAGTTCAAGTGACCAAGATCAGTGACTGTCCAGTCTTTATTTTTTACAAGCATACTATTTGCTCACTGTCAACAAATAAGAAGAAACCTTTGGTTGATATAAAAACATGTTTTTAAATACGTTACAAAACATATAATGTATTACAAAATGTATTACAAAATGTTACCCCAAACAAGGTTTTATAAAATGAGCTTCTTTTATAGGCTTACCCCATTATTAAGCAACTCAAACAGAAAACCATTGAATTGGCAACTGACGTCAGAAAATGGCCTGTGCAAACCAACAAGTCAGCATGACCCAACTGTTATAAAAGCCAGCACAACTTCAACAGCATCTAGTGAGCTTTTTCTTTCACTTGCTGTGGAACCATGACGATGAAGTGGGCTTCTCTTTGTCTCCTGGCCGTGGCCCTTAGCTGTCTGGCTGATGCTCAGAGTTACAAGAAGCCACAGGCTCCCCAAACAGAGTGGCCCCAGTCTCCGGGAGCTCAGACCAAACCCCAGTGGCAGGCTCCAGCACCCCCGGCTCCTCAGGTACCTCAGAATCCCAAACAGTGGCAGCCTCCGGTACCCCCGGCTCCTCAGGTACCTCAGACCAAACCCCAGTGGCAGGCTCCGGCACCCGCGCCTCCTCAGGTACCTCAGACCAAACCCCCGCCACGTCCGGTACCTCAGAATCCCAAGCAAACGTGGCAGCCTCCGGCACCTCCTAAGTACACACCTCCCAACCAAAACTTCCTGCCACCCGCGCCTCCTAAGTACACCCCTTCCAGGCCCCAGACATCCCAGCCAACCCAGACACAGCAGAATGCCAAACAGCACCCTGCCCAGGATCCAACTCCAGAGTTTCAGAGCTGTGAGGTGGCGGCTTCATACAAGATAAAGTGTGGCCCCCAGGACATTACTCCTGCCGGCTGTAAATTGATCACCTGCTGCCACGATGGAAACATGTGCTATTACGGAAAGGCCGGTAAGTGTTGCAAGCCACACCAAATGGGACCATTGTTTTTTAACCTGTAGGCCTACTAACTTGGAGACATTGAGTGTGTATCTTATTTAATTGTTTCGTTTTCTACCAGTGACTGTTCAGTGCACCAAGGATGCCCAGTTCATTGTGGTGGTGGCCAGAGATGCCACACTGCCAAACATTGATATTGAGACAGTGTCGCTGCTCGGAACCGGTCCAGGTTGTACACCTGTGGGCACCAACTCAGCCTTCGCTGTCTACCAGTTCCCTGTGACTGCCTGCGGGACTGTTAGGACGGTATGCTCCTCCATACATGAATTATTATGATTCAATAAGTCAATTTGATGTTACTTGTTTCTTTTTTTGACAATTTACCTACATTTTTCTTGGGGATACTTGAAAATTGTACATTAAATTGTAATCAGACTTTTATTTTCATAAAAATATTATAATGTTTGTCATGACATCAGAGCTAACAGCAAAGTATTTGCTGTATATAAAGGAAGAGCCCGGTGTGGTGGTCTACGGGAACAGAATGATGTCTTCATATGAAGTGGGAGAGGGGGAACGTGGTACCATCACTAGAGACACCACCTATGAGTAGGTATTTTAATTTCATACATTTAAAACAAATAGCTGAGCTTTTTGTATGCGTTTACTTTGGTTTATTGTTTTATTGTGTCTCTGTGGTTTCAAAGTTCACGTATTACTTGTAACATGTTTGATCTCATGTGTTTGTGGTCACTCTGTTACTATTGGTATCAATGGGAAACACTTTGTAAGGAAAACCTCAATATTATTAGGAATTCCCATGTTCACTATTACTGAATTCCTATCTGCTGCAATTGGACTGCAGATCATCAATTGTGTGCGACTCTGATCGCCAAACTCTTGTGTAATTCAACCCAAAATAATTGCAACAGTTCTCAGAATTCTGACCAAATATTTTGCAGGGGTTCACAAATAAAACATCTAGATAAGAGACTCAGTTAGCTAACTCACTGTTTTGCTCTCAGACTGCTCTTCCAGTGTAGATATATTGGCACCTCTGTCGAAGCGCTGGTCATTGAGGTCAACCTGGTTCCTCCACCCCCTCCAGTCGCTGCCCTCGGACCCATCCGTGTGGAATTACAGCTGGCCAACGGACAGTGTACCCAGAAGGGATGTAGAGAAGGTCAGTGGAAGGGATAAAGAAATATTGACATTTCATTCCAAGAATGACCATATACAATTGTATACGTTGTATTTATTTTAGATGGTCCTCCCATGCTGGTTGGACATAATGGATACATACAATTTGACCATTGACTATCGCTCATTTGGCAGATGAGGTGGCTTTCAACTCCTTCTACACGGAGGGCGACTACCCAGTGGTGAAGGTCCTCAGGGATCCCATCTATGTTGAAATCAGACTGCTGGAGAGGACCGACCCAAATCTGGTCTTGACTCTGGGCCGCTGCTGGACGACCACAACTCCCAACCCATACAGCCTTCCCCAGTGGGACCTGCTGGTCCATGGGTACACCTAATAATAAAGTAGACTGGACTCCAACGACCCATGTCCTGCACTTGAAGCGTGACTGAAGAGGCTGTAGGGCCTCAAAGTCTCCAGTGGGCCTCACATTGGAAGTGCAGGAGTAAAGTGACAATCCACAATCAGTGAAGGTGATGATGATTTTTTTCCCCCCCAGCTGCCCCTACCGTAATGACCGTTACCAGACAGCAATGATTGCCGTCTCTGACGTCGAGCTACCAACCCACCGCAAGCGGTTCGTTTTCAAGATGTTCACGTTTGTGGATCAGGGCACTCGCATTCCAATGAAGGAAAAGGTAATGCATCCGACTTGTTATGCTTATGGTTTTATCCTTCCCCTTCAAGTCACAGCGCTGTCAGAAAAAAAAGCCTTCGGCCTCATCAACATGCTCTGTGTTCCCAGGTGCACATTCACTGTTCCACCGCTGTGTGTCAGCCCAGCGCCGGATACAATTGTGAACCCAGCTGCTACAGGAAGAGTAAGGACACCTTTGAATTCTCACCATCTCATGCGACTGAAAACAGACAGTGTTGGTCTCACTTGTGGTTCCTGCACATACGTGGGCTACATTCTGCATTCAGTGTTTTTCAATCCCACCATAAACCGTTGTTATCATCTCTTCTTTCGTCTCCCTCATTCAGGGAGAGATGCCGGCATAACTCAGGAGGACACAGACCTGGTTTCCAGTTTGGAGATTGTGATAATTTCACAAGACCCAAGTTCCTGATTTGCACGCACACAGAATCAAAGCTGTTACCACAACATTTATACTTGGCGGTGACAGAAAAGAAAGTGACTCAAATAAATCTTCAAGTCTTTGAACATGTGTAATCTCTATCGACGGGGGTTTTCTGATTTTCATTTCTGGGCAATATACAGGCAATGAACAGACCATACCAATGATCCCACAACATATAATACATGGTAGTTAATGTGCATAGGACGTAATGTTACCACCAGACTCAAAGAACATGACATGAGTCATGATTAAAAGAGTTGAATGCATATTTATTAATAAGAATATAGGAATGTAACCTGAAGTCTGTATAATCAGTGGTGTGTGTAGTGAAAGACAAAACATAAGAACGAAGAACGGCTGATATGGTACGCCTTAAAGCCAATATATAGTTCTGCGTCGAATAAGATGTACGTCAAAGTACGGCACAAATTCAACACAGAAGTTCTTCACTAATAACAGGCAAACACCGCTCTGCCGAGTCCCAACTCTTCACTGTTCTGGCACCAAAGTGGTGGAATCCTAGACTGTAAATTATAGGGTGGAATGAGCTCCCGGCAGCCCACCAGCTTCCGCAAGAGACTCAAGACCCTCACCTGGACTCTGCTTAATCCCCCCACTGCACTCAGAACGGCACTTCTGCTCTTATCCCAGCCGTTATGCCGGCAACCTAACAATTATTCAACTCGTTCTATTAACCTTGTAATTGTGAATGCTTGAATCCTGCTCTATTCCTATCTTTATATGCCACACAGGTATACAATATATCACTGTCTCTTGAAACAAATGTACTCTTTGTAACTCGCTTTGGATAAAAGCGTCTGCCAAACGCCCTAAATGTAAATGTAAATGTAAACGTAGGTATAAATTGGCCTCATATAGACTGTGTACGATACAGTCGAGGTTGGGCCTTTATGAAGCCTGACGATGAAGCCCCGCCCCTCACCTCACCCGACTCCACGCCCTCGCACACTGATTGGACGAGAGCGGTGCCAGACAAGTGACGTGTGCCGACGACACAGAGCAGCAGACAGACAGACAGACAGACAAGACAGACGAGGAAGCCCCAGCGCAGTGAGCCACATGAACGGTATAAACGTAGCTAACGGTCCTCATGCTATTTAAGCCGTCCAGTTACGTCCGGGTGTGTCTGCTAGCTCGCTGCAACTACAGCGCGACGGTCCGCCCCGCTCCGCGTGTCTGTCGCGCCGCTGTTGTTCGTCGCGGCCGGTGGTTCACGGGCAGAAGGCTCGCCATGCAGACGGCGGACGGCAAGCCCGGTCGACCTTTACCGCTGAGCGTCAGTCACCTGCGGGCGCCGAGTCCTCAGGCGGCGAACGGCGACGAGGACTCCGAGGCCGAGTCGTACCGGGACGGCCGCACCGAGGAGGTGGACCGCGATACGCGCGGCAGGGCGTTCGCCTGGTGCAGGGACTTCCTCTCCGGTTCGTGGAAGACCATTCACGAATCAGACTTCCACATCTCCATCGTGAGGTAATGGTCACGTCGTCGAAAATGGAGGCGCTCATCATTGCGATTTGTGGAGATACATATATATATATATGTATGTATGTATGTGTATGTATATATATGTATGTATATATATATATGTATATATATATATATATATATATATATATATATATATAAGCCGTGCTGTAGCGTTGTAATCCATTGTGTTTGCAGTGGCGGGCTGAGTAACCTCCTGTACATGTGCAACCTGCCCGACCAAGTAGCCACCGTGGCCGATGAGCCCCGCCGGGTGCTGCTGCGGGTCTACGGTGCTATCCTACAGGTGGGTTCACCCATTCCACTGGGTTTTATTCATGCAATAGAGGTGGGTGGGGGGGTGTGGGGGGGGAATCCGATCAGACGTATTTAACAATACGATACTCGATTATCCAAAACAGGGAGTAGACTCACTGGTCCTGGAAAGTGTGATGTTTGCAATTCTGGCAGAACGGAGTCTTGGACCGAAGTTGTACGGTATCTTTCCAGATGGACGTTTAGAGGAATATTTGCCGGTACGTCAGACATGCATAGACACTCCCACGATAATAATCAAGTACAGCTGTTGGAAGCGTTTTTGTAATGGCTGATGGTTTTCTGTCTCGTCTCAGAATGACCGCATGTGCACAAAGGAGCTGTCTGATCCGTCCATCTCCGCTGAGATTGCTTCCAAGGTGGCCCGCTTCCACAGGATGCAGATGCCCTTTAACAAAGAGCCTAAATGGCTGTTTGGAACCATTGATAAGTAGGCAATCTCTCTCTCTCTCT
>PIJE02001748.1:5000-10000 GCA_002895965.2 Coryphaenoides rupestris
CCCGTATATAACCAAGCTCCACGTCTACAGTAAAGGCGTCTCGGCATTGCGGGGCACACAACATGTTGGCGTACAGCAGGGTAGGGCTTCTTGATTTAACGAGGGGTTTTGCAACGTGTAACCGAGGCGCGTTGATCACGGGGGGGGGGGGGGGGATTAAAGTGCCGCATTTCGTCGATTGTTCCACAGCAGACCAACACGAAACTCCCCGGCTCCCCGATGTGGATGGCAATTATACCGCTTTTTGAAACAAGCCCTGTACATTTCGTGACCCCCTGGTATATACAGTGACATTTACAGTTACGTTACATTTACATTTAGGGCATTCGGCACTTTGACGCTTTTATCCAAAGCGAGAGTACATTTGTTGAAAGAGAGACAGCAATATACTATATCGCTGTGGTACATAAAGATTAAGAATCGAGCGTTCATAGTTGCGAGGCTAATAGAACGGGTTGCCAGGTTGCCTGCACAAGTAGCCGGGATAAGAGCAGACGTGCCGCTCTGAGCTTTATCTATGTTTCTCTTTGGCTCGTGTTTGAAATGGTTTTACAGCGAACGGCGTGATCGACGACGAAGTAAACGTCCTCTTTTTAGGAGAACGTTTAGAAGTGAACATTCGGTTAGGCCATTAAAGGTTAGGCCAGACTGCGGCTGACAGCGAACTTACTAACTGATAGTGTTTCGCAGACCTGAGTCCTGGTATCTCTCTCTCTCTCTCTCTCTCTCTCTCTCTCTCTCTCGTTCTCTCTCTTCCTTCCAGGGTCTTGCACAACCAACAACATTTCTTCCCCTTTAATTCTCATCATCTGAGCCTTTTCGAGAAAAACCTCACACCACCTCACCTCACATATATCTGGCCTCCGTGCACACATGTGTCATATAAGCGCAGTGTGTGTAGCCGTGGGGGGTGGGGGGGGGGGGTGGGGGGGGTGGGCAGGGCGATGGGGGGGGCCGGGCTGCTGGGCTGGCCGAGTGTGTTCAGGGGGGTGAGCTCTATCATTAAACTGTCTGTCTGCATCACCACACTCAACCATCACCCGGCCCAGCCGTCCGTTGCACTGCTTCGTCTTCTTCTTCTTGCCCGGGTCGCTCTCCCCGTACGCACACACACACACACACACACTCACACACACACACACACTCACACACGCGCACACACATGCATGTACGTACACACACACACACACAAAAAACACACGCACATGTACACACACACACGGACACTCACATGTGGACAGACTCACATGCATACACACACACACACACACACACACACACACACAAATGGACAGATAGACATACACACACGCACACACACACACATGCATGTACAGTACTTACACACAACACACCACATACACACACACGCACACACACACACAGAAACGGACAGACACACACGCACGCAAACTCAAAAACACACCCACATACATGTACACACACACACACAAAGACACGCACATATATGTACACACACACACATATGGACACACACACAGAAACGGACAGACACACACACACACACACACACACACACACACATACACACACATGCTTTCCCCTCCGCTAGCTCAGCCAACTATCACATATATAGAGGCCTCTTCCCCCGCTCCTCATACTACTCTCTCTCTCTTCTCTCTCTCTCTCTCTCTCTCTCTCTCTCTCTCCCCCCTCTCTCTCTCTCTCTCTCTGCCGGATCTGAGCCGGCTGGTTGGCTCCTGTAGCTGCTGTTCATTCATACAGTCAAGCTGCCAGCCGGCCTGGGCCCGTCTCCCGCGTCGTCACGGTTACGTCCCCGACTCTCATCACAAAAGGCGTGGTAATGATGAATTAGGATGCAGAGCAACAGAGGACAGGCAGGACAGTCACACGGACCTAATAGGTTTCCACTGCACAGCTTTTTGGCCGTGTGTGTGTGTGTGTGTGTGTGTGTGTTGTGTGGGGGGGGGGGGGGGGGGGGGTATTTTAAGCCTCTCTCTCACTGTTATGATATCTTTCCATCCTTCCCTTTGCTTTTACCTCCTCTCCTCTCCTCTCCTCTCCTCCTCTCCATTCCTCCTCTTAGTCTCCTCCTGCTCCTCGCCTTTCCTCTCCTTCCCTCTCAATTCCTCCTCTCAATTCCTCCTCTCCTCCTCTATCTCCTGCTTCCTCTCCTCTCCTCTCCTCTCCTCTCCCTCCTCTCCTCTCCTCCCTCCTGCCTCTCCGTCGTCCTCTGCTCCCTACTATTCCTTCTCCTCCACTCCTCTTCCTCTCCTGCTCCTCATCGGCACTCCCTGCCACCCTTTCCAGCTTCTGTCCAGAACTTCCTAATAGGACATGAGGGGGGGGGGGGGGGGGGTGTGCCCCCCCGTCAATATGAGCCGAGGGGTAGCAGCCTCCTCTACCCTATCCCCCTCCCCCTCCCTCCCACAACTTCCCCCATCTCCCCATCTCCCCATCTCTACCCCTTTTTTTTAAACAGACTGTCCCATCCCCACCCCATGCTAGCACCCTTAGCAACCCCTCCCTTGCCTCGCCTCCCAGGCCTATTGAGCGGGAGCCCAGACACCCTCCACTCACCCCACCGCCAAAACTGTGCATACATTATATTAGCGTGCAGGTCTGTCTGGTGCCTGGTGTCTGGTCAGCCGTTGGGGGGGGGTCACGTCGTCTACCAATCTGCTCCCACCCCCCCGCCACCCTGCCCCCCGCCCCCCCGCCCCCCCCCTGCTCCATCCCATCCTCCCCGTCCTCCTCCTCCACCCCCGTTTCCTCGGCAACCTCACGCTGTCACCTTCTGTCCCCGTCTGTCTCACCGGCGCCTACAGTTCCCTCCTGACAGACCCTTGTGTTTTATACGTCATATTCCGGTGTCATGTCCCCCCCCCCCCCCCCCCCCCCCCACACACACACCGTCGTGGTTTATTATGGCCCCGGGTACCTTGTTGTGAATTATCCACCTGCTTAAAATGTGCAAAATTTTTTTGGGGGGGACGATTTTGCCTTTTTTCCGCTTCCATTTCTGTGTTCATAGCTCGCTCTCTCTTTTTGTCTCAGTCGGGGTGTTTTTCCTTTTTCCTGGCTTGCCCCAAATTCCCTTGAATCTGCCAATCTCTCCTCTGCTTTGTATTCTCTTCCAACCTTCTCAACTCTACCTTCTTCTTCGTCTGCGGCAGGGTTGGGCCGTATCCATTTTTTAAAACCTTTAAAGCCTCTCTCTCTCTCTCTCTCTCTCTCTCTCTCTCTCTCTCTCTCTCTCTCTCTCTCTCTCTCTCTCTCTCTCTCACCATAACATCGAGGTGTACGGTTCAGCTGTCAAGGAAAAAAGCAGCCGGTATAATTAAGCGGGGAACGCATCTTATCACGGACGGTTTGCAACGTGCCACGAGGGAAGCCATCGTCTGCAAAATCCCATTTTCCTCATTCTTGTTTCATATAAATATAATAAACCTGTTTAACGAATCCGGTGTGAGGCTACTCGGCATGATTGAGTAGCGGACTCGCGATCAATTATGACCTTCGTAGCTGAAAGAAATTATTATATCTGGCTATCGGTTACCTCAAACATTGTGATTTTGACAAGCAGTTTCACTGTGAAATGGAGCTTTTTACTTCGCTTTCATCAATATTTATATTGCCTAAACTTGGTGCACATTTCGACCATATAAAGCCATGAAGGTAGTGCTAATTTTGGGGTAAAGAAAAAGATAATATAAATTCAGATGAGGAAAGTCAAACAAATTCGATGTGTGCTAAAGGTCATTCATTAACTCTGCCATTATTCTCCGAGAAGTTTTCTAACTTTAATCTTGTTCTGCTCTGAACGTCTGCAATCTGATTTTAGTTTGACGATAGCTTCACCATCATCAAGAAATCCTCTCCTCTCCTCCTCTTCTCCTGTCTTCTCTTCCCCCTTTATCCTGCCCTTCTCTTCCTCCTATACCCTCTCTTCCTCTCCTCCTGTCCTCCTTTCCTCCTCTCTTCTCCCCCTCTACTCTATTCTCCTCCTCTCCTCTCCTCTCCTCTCCTCTCCCACCCTCTCTTCTCCCCTCTCCCCTATCCCCCTATCCTCCTCTTCATCCTCTCCTCCCCTCCCCTACCCACTATTTTCCTCCTCCCTTCTCCCCTCTCCTCCTCCTCCTCCTCCTCCTCTTCCTCTCTCCTCCTCCTCCTGCCCCGGTTGTTGTTTACATCTGCGGGGCTAATCACTGCTAAAGCCTCTCTGGGCCTCCGCAGATGTTGCAATAATACGGGCGGATTATCTGGCTTAACGCGCCCGTCTTATTTTGGGAACGCTTCTCTGCCTGTTGCCCCGGCAGGGAAGCCCGTCGGCTCCTTGGGCTCGACCTTCCGGTGTCTTCCCCAACCCGCCGGGCTCTTTGATGCGGGCCTCAACGTCGAGATCCTCGCTCGGCACGCTCTGGCTGTGTGTGTGTATTAATGCGCGAGGTGGTCTGCAGTGTTTGGCCTGGGCGTCCTCCTCCTCCTCCTGTGTGCCGGTGTGGTAGTCTTGCGCATTAAAAAGCGGGGATCGCAAGGTTGATCGCAAGAGGAAATTCATTCTCAGTATGTTTTCAATCCTCTATTTTATATATATATATGAATGTGTCTTTATATATCTATATTCATTCTTCCTCATATCCCAGAACCATGGCTTATATAATACGCTTTGTGTTTATATCACATCCCTCCTCCTCATTCTGTTTCCATTAAGATCGCGGTTGCTCTAGCCAGCTAGTTAGCTATAGCCAGCCCCCCCCCCGCCGACCAGGCGAGGATGTTTCAGAACATCTAGACGCCCCCCCGACCACCCCTACACCCCCCCCCCCAGTCTCCTCTGCTGTGGCTCAGGGCTGCTGGGTAATTAGAATGACGTCTCCGAGTCAGCATCCCTGCTGCTGCAGCTCTATCCCTGCGTCACACACCGCGCATCCTCGCCCTGCCTTTTATGACCGAGCAGAAGTAACGTGTGTGTGTGTGTGTGTGTGTGTGTGTGTGTGTGTGTGTGTGTGTGTGTG
>PIJE02001748.1:21437-71437 GCA_002895965.2 Coryphaenoides rupestris
ATACTACTGTTGTTATTATTATTATTATCGTAGTCCTTCCCAATGCAGCCCGGTTTTGTGAGCAGCGATTATAGAGCACAGAGAATATTGAACTCTGCCTTTAGTGCTTCGCGACAGGCAGGGAACTGCACAGGCGTGTTGCCACAACCACAACAGCATTCCACTGCAGGGCTTCCACTCGGGGAACACAGGGGCGGGGTTGCAATGGTGTCGAGTTCCAGAGTTCCACAAACAAACAACATGTGTCGCTCCGCAGTACACAGTGTGCAGGACAAAAAAAAAAAAACGACGCTAAAAGAAGATGGTGGAGAGAATAAAGGGGGGGGGCATCGTTGCACAGCACAGAAGGCGCAATAGTGAACGCGAGTGACAGCCCTCGTTGCATCCAACGGCATTTCAGCAAAAACTAAATAAAAAGGATTAGTTTGGTCGGAAATGCTCAAGGCGACACTGACGCACTTTTGGGTAAAATCTTACCAAAAAAACATACAAAAACATACAATTAAAAAGATAAAATTCAAACAATAAAAACGCAAACATAAAAGTATATGTCTTACTGGTAAAATTTTTAAAAAGCAGCCATGACTGTTGTATTGCCACTGTGAGTCAGTCTCTGAGTCTCTGACTTTGTTTTCGCCACACAGTCGCCCTTGAAGGGCATTAAGCGTCTGGTTTCACACCATGTGATTTCATAAGCCTTAGAAGCCCTGCGCACACACATGTACGCTGTGTGTACGTGTGTGTATGTGTATATGTGGCCAATTCCAGGATCCCGCCTCCCCATGTGCTCGCTCTCCTCCGCCTCCACTCTCGCCGCCGCCGCCGCCTCCTCCTCCTCCTCCTCCTCCTCCTCCTCCTCCTCCTCCTCCCCATCAGTGGATTGACATAAGAGCCTGCAGTTCCAGCTGCCTGCAGTGTTGACCTACTGGCAAACACAAGTTTGCGGGTTGCCACACATGTGCCACACGACCTCCTCTCCCACCACGAGTTTCCAACAACAACTCTGCTGCCACCTGCTGGCTCAGTGGGGGAAGTAGCCCGCCTGGTGGCCCCTGCGCAGCATGTCGTGCACGACGTCGAACGTGCTGAAGCTCACGCCCACGGCGATGGGGCCCTTGACCCAGTTCATGCTCAGGCCCTTGTAGAGGCCGCGCACCACGCCCTCCGTGGTCACGATGTGCCGCATGGTGCCCAGGATGGTGCCTAGCACGGTGCCCCCACCGCCGCCGCCGCCATAGTGGCAGGAGGAGCCGAGGACGCCCGCAGTCTGCATGCGCCGGCGCACCACGTCCAGCGGGTAGGAGGCCGACTGGCCCACCATGCCCGCGCACGCCCCGAACGCCAGCCGCTCGTGGGGGTACGGCTGGGACCGCTTGGTCCTTTCTGGAGAGCGGTAAGAGACGAATTAATGAATTAAAAAGAAATACTTTGTTAAAGTGGTAATCTCAAAGATTTCCATTTTGTGCTCTTTGGCGACACTTATTGGCGGAAATTGTAATGGCACCCAAACACGTAGGTCCGCTGGCGGTTGTTAAACGGCAGATACTCCGTTTACTCTAGCAGAGACCAAGAAAAAAAACAGTACGTCACTTCCGCTTATACTCTCTGGCGGACGTCCATGGGACCAATCACTGCTGGGTGATGGAAAATGCGTTTTAAATCTTGCGAAAGGAAAGGCGACTCGCCACCCGGTCCGCAATCTAAAAAAAAATACTGCAAACGCAAGGTCTTTCATTAGTGGACCATAGGCTCAGTCACCATTGTGTTAACTCATTCGGCGATAGATAGTGACTTTACAGGAACATCTTGGAGATTACCACTTTAAAGTATAGAACATAGTCATAACATAGCACAACAACAAAAAGGAGTTCTGCATTGATAAATGTCATCATGTTGCCAGAGAATGAGATATTGTTGCTGTCGAATGAGATCAAAATAAATACGCGTGTGGTTATCAGCCCCCCCCCCCCCGCTTTCCTTCTCAGCACAAAGTTTATGTTGGACCACAAAAGACGTAAGGGGGTATGACGGTTGAGAATTTGAAGATAAGATAACAGCAGGAGGAACGAAAAACACACAAAACAGCCAACACCAACGACACAGCCGTACCACAAAGGGCTGAATTAGCTTAAAACGACTGGACTGTGTTATGTTAAAGGTGCTTCAACGTGCCGTCTAAACAGACAGGGATAAGACCAGGAATCGTCTGGGGGGACGGCGGCATGGTGGGGGTGGGCGGCAGGGCGGGGCAGGGCGGGGCGGGGCGGGGGTGCCTACCTGTGTGTAGCTTCTTGAGGCTCTCGTAGGTGAAGAAGGTGATGCCAGCGTAGGGGATGACCCCCAGGATGGTGGGCGTGAAGCCCCGGTACAGGGTCCTCACGCCCTCCTCCCGCGAGATGCGCACAAACACGTGCAGGATGTTGCTGTAACTGTAGGGGGGGGGGGGGGGACAAAGTCCATGGAGCAAATACACAGTTCATTACGGTAGGGCAATAGGGCTGTATGGAGAAAGGACAAAATAAATTCTAATCCAAACGTTAACCCAGAAGAATCAACACAGGAATCGTTAGATAGTGAAAGATTCACACCGCGACAATTACACGACACAGTACAGTACATCTTAGCCTTGCACGTCGAGCGCCCCGTGTATTCTGGGACGTGTGTATTCTGGGATGTGGGAATACTGTGCGTACATTTCCCTGGCGGTGACTGCCATCCGGGCGCGCACCATGTCCAGCGGGTAGGTGAGCATAGTGGCGGTGATTCCAGCCAGGGACCCGGCGAGGAAGCGAGGGAGAGGAGGCAGAGCTCTGGAATGAGGGGGGGGGGGGGGGAAGAGAACAGCACACACACAATACTATTAATAACATATGAAGTACAGGTAATTCGGGTTTGTGTGTCATGCATGGGAGTCGCTTCACCCTAACCGCTCCCAACGTGTTGGTTGTTACCTTGCATGGGTGACACCGCCGTCGGTGTATGAATGGGTGAACGCGAGGCAATGCTCTGACACGCTTCGGATAAAAGCGGATAAATGCGTTCACTAACTTTATGCTACTTACTTCCCCTGGAAGCCGTAGTGGGCGCCCAGTATGCTCTTGTACTGGTCGTGGGAGCAGAACTGGATGCCGGCGTAGGGGATGACGCGCACCATGGTGGCAGAGTTACCCCTCCACAGACTGAGGAACCCGTCCTTCATGTACGTACAGTAGATCAGACGCAGGGCCTCCTGCCGATCGGATCACACACACAGGGTTTACATTTATGTTACGAAATCTAAAGCTTCGTGGATAAATGGGAGTGGACGATTGTTCAGGGATGGAGTGAGACTCTTATCAGACCGACTTAACTTATCAGGGTGAGATAACAGAATGTATGTTTCAACAGGGTGTCTGGAACTGAGAGCTCACCTTAGCTGAGAATCTGGTTGAGGACACTGGAACAGGCCAATAGAGAGAGAGAGAGAGACAGAGAGGTTTGAGTTAAACCTTTGATTGAACCTTTTACTGACGTAAAAAGATTAGGCTCGTGACAATTCTGGCTTGCGCAATTATCGAGTTGTTTTTTTTACTGCCAATATAACCTTTACAAATACATTTGCATTGAGGGCAGTTTTTCCAGTCTGGTTAATGACAGAGAGAGGGCTAATGTTCTCTAGAGTCAGACTTGTCCTGTTGCCTCATGCTTCCTACCCACGAGGCGACCTTTAAAGCCAGGGTCGATTTCTGCAGTACACACGGCACGACTGGTCTTGGCAACTTCCCCGAATTTTGGCCAACTCTCACGGAAACACGGTAGTGGGTTCCTCAGAGATGCGGCAGACGGGTCCATCACACTCTGAAACCAAGCCGTGAATAAATTCTCTCTCATTTCCCTCGAAACCACTCCCTACCCTATCATTGGTGGAACTGTAGCAGTTGTTGTTGTTGTTGTTGTTGTTGTTATCAACAGTGAACACACTCCCCTTGTCTTCCTCTTGACCTCGAGTCCCATTGGACGTTGTTGACCTCAAACCCCATTGGTCGTTCTCGACCTCAAATCTCATTGGCTGTTGCCAGGGGGCGGCAGCAAAAGCCTGCGCCTTGAGACCTCCCGCATGACACAACAACCCCCCCCCCCCCTCAGTGATACGAACTTAACTCCCCCTGTGTTTTTGGTATATGTGTATGTTTTCTTCTTCTTCTTGCCTTGAAAGATGATCTTGGTACGATCCAAGGGAGCGATGGCTGTTTTGGCGACCGCTCCAGCGAAGGCTCCACAGAACAGCGAGTCCAGCACACTCCATCTCTGCCCCAGATCCGTTTTCAAGCAGGCAACAGCACACAGTAAACACACACACACACACACACACACACACACACACACACACAAGAGACACAAGGACTATTAATACCCTTGCAGGGGTTCCATCCATTTAGGTCACGTTCCCTTGCCTTACAAAGCACCGTCCTAATATAAAAAACTAAAGTGCAGAGTTAACCGCACTGTTAACCGTGAGTATTGCACAATCCTGGGCGGCTCGATTCATCCTTCAAAAAGAAAGAAAGAAATGTGCCAATTTTGACCCTTTTTACGACCATGACGTTTCTGTTTACATTACTAAGTGGGTCAAAGGCTTCCTGCGGGTTGTAAAGACCATTTTATTGCACAGTATGTCTACACCTTTCCGTAAAGGTGACATAGATACGGATGTGCGAGATAAATACTTGCGTCGTCATGCATGTCGCCACGTGTTTGTTTGACAGAACCAATATAATGATATCTTAATCTAAGGGGTGTGGCACACATTTCACAGTGCCAATGTCAACTCAGGACAGGCTTCAGAATGCATTTTTTTTTAGCTGCGGTCACTTGAAGACAATGAAAATAAAGACACATAATTGAAATTCTCGCTACAACAGAAACCTCTATATAGACACTGTGTAATGAATCCATGAATCCATGCACGCACAAATAAGCTCTGGACACAATTGACTTGTAGATAATGGCAATACATTGACAAAAAGATAATAGCTATAGATCTTTAGCAATAGCTAAAGATCTCATGTGACACTGTCCTAATTATAGGGCACACCATTTCATAAAACAACTGGGCCTATGCAATGTGCCATGCAGTCCACCTATAGGCTATCCTGTAACATATAGGCTACCAGCAGTGGATCTCCCCATGCATAATTGTAAATCAATCAATCAATCAATCAATCAAGGATGATAATCACTCACGCTGCCTGGTTGTGTGGAGGGCGGCAGGGTCAGCACCGTGGCCTGGGCGGCTCCGGGTGGCCCTCCTGCACTCTGGTGGTCCGGGACAAGGCGGTGGTGGGCCCCCATGGGTGCGGGGTGCGGAGGTACCCCCCCCCCCCCTGGGTGTGTTTACCGGGCAGACGTGCAACCACGCACACAGACCACCGTCCGTCAGTCAGTCCGTCCAACACTGCACAGAACGCAATGGAATAGATAATGCACAGTTGGAATGTGTTCTTATATCGCCCGAAAGAAAATAAATAAATAAATAAATACAAAAATAAAATCACAACACAATCACTTGGACGTGGCCTACACGCAGCATACATCCGCAACATCAAGGTAAACAATCTGCAATCATAATAATAAGAATAAGAATAAGAATAAAATGAATTAAAAAAAGGATACAAGTGATTTAAGCTGTTTGGACGTCGTTGACAGCTGCTTACTTACTAAACTAAACAGCAGGAACGTTTTGTTTTGATTGCCAAGCTGTGATCATTATAGACAACTGACCTGCAACCCCAGGTTGTGTGTTTCTGGAGAGATGAGCGTCGCGTTTGATTTGTTTACCTTTGGTTTCTTTAAAAAAGAAAAAAAGAAAAGAAAAAAATAAATTAAAAAAAATAAATAATAATAATAATAATAATCGTCTTGCGGTTGTTTTCCTCGTCAACAACGATTCCTCTGCACGCGTTTCGTTTGTCGTCCAGCCGCCGCCGCCGCTGTGTGTCGTTGACGTCCGGACGCAGACTGAGCAGGACGGCCGACGACACTTTAGAAGTGTCCTCCCAGATGGTCTGCGAGGAAAAAATGTGTTGTGTGGTCGGGTGTGCAGTGGGCGGAGTCGGCAGCGAGGAGGGACTACACTACCCAGGATGCACCTCGCACCTCTGGCTCGCTGATCTGAAAGTCTCGCTGATTTTAAAGTCCCGATGTTGGGTTTGGGTTGCCAGGTTTGAGGTAGTGCATTAAAAAACGTCATGTTGTTTGTTGTGTGTGAGCGCTGTGAGTTACTACTACTACTACTATGTTTTATTTGCGTTTTTAACTACACTGTTGTTAATTTTAGGGAAGGAAGCACGGCACACATAAAAACATTGATATCCAATCCGAACTAAACATTTACCGCTAGATAGTTTCTAGTTAAGAACTTGCATTTTCAAATAAATAAACGACAAATAAAGGATATGGCACCAAGATTACATGAATAATATTTTATTTTCTCTCTGAAGCCCATTGCACCCTGATGGAATAGCAACTGTCATGAAGCCAGAAGTAAAGCATTTAGGAAACTCAAAAAACGTCATTCTACGGATGCCAATGTAAAAGGGCCACGGCAGTAGTAAGGAATCCAAAAAGACACATTTTGGGGGCAATATTGTCAGTAGCCTATTGGAAGAGATCTAATATTTCTGTCATATTTCTGGGGCTCAACAATTTCCAACAGGCTGAACTTCTGGCAAAAACATTTAAGGAAAGTTCACAGTTCAGAGAATCTTACAGAGGAGGCCAGGCAGTGTCGGAGCAGAATCTTAATGTAGAACCACCAAAATATGAGAGAAAAGGGATGCGTCAGAAGATCCGTTAGACCTGCCTTTCAATATGTTTGAGCTGAGAAGAGCAATTGTATTTGTGTTCCTCAGACCACTCCAGGGAAATATGGGGTATGTTATAAAATACACTGGCCCATTGTGTTCAGACTGTTTAACAGAGTTCGGGACACCGGCCAACTTCGTTCAGAGTGGAAACGAGCAATAATGGTGCCTGTTATAAAACCAGGAAAAGACCCCTGAGATCCTTCTGGCTACAGACCTGTTGCCTTAACTTCCCATCTTTGTTAAAACAATGGAATGAATGGTCACAGAGAGATTAACATGTTTTCTAGAAAGTGAATCTCTTTATCTCCTTATCAAAGTGGGTTTCGTAGGGGTCAGAATATAATGTATTCTGACATCGGGAAAACACAGACCAACAATGGAGTGATAGCTGTCTTCTTTGATGTGGAGAAGGCATATGACAGGGTTTAGAAAGAAGGGCTACTTATTAAGGAATTGGCGGTAAAGCATAGAATTGTGTTAGAAACTTTTTATTTGACAGGAACACACAAGAGTAGGTGCAGAATATTCAGGTGTATGAACCTCAGGGAGGTGTGGAGTGGCATGAGAACCATCACTCGCCATGGAGCTAAGACCATCCAGGGGAGGGAGGGAAACCTGGTTGAGGCCAACGAGTTAAACCTGTTCTTAAAACGTTTGATGATGTGGCTCCACTCCACCCTCCCCCCAGCTCCTCCTGTGACCCTCTCCCCTCTCCCTCCCTATCGCTCCCCCCTCTCCTCTCCTCCCTCTCCTCTCTCCAGGGCCAATCATCACCATCACGGTGGAGGATGTGAGAAGTGAACTCGGCAGACTACGCCCAGGCAAGGCTGCGGGGCCTGAGCCTGCCTGACAGTTTCGTGGAGTGGTGTGGACTAAATCACCTGCAACTCAACATCTCTAAGACTAAGGAGTTGGTGGTGGATTTCAGGAACGCCAACCGACTCTCCCAAACCCGGTCAGCATCAGGGGGACCGAGGTGGACATTGTCGAGGAATATAAGTACCTGGGTGTTCACATAGACAATACAATGGACTGGACTAAAAACACAGAGGCCCTGTATAAGAAAGGTCAGAGTCGCCTGTATTTCCTACGGAGACTCAGATCTTTCAATGTCTGCAGGACCATGCTGCAGATGTTCTATCACTCTGTGGTGGCCAGCGTCTTCTTCTACGCTGTTGTGTGCTGGGGCAGCAGGGTGAAGGCAGCCGACACTAACAGACTCAAAAGCTCATCAGGAAAGCGGGTTCTGATGAGTGGAATTGGAGTCTTTGGTGGAGGTCTCGGAGAGGAGGATGCTACTCAGCATTATGGACAATCGCCTCCCATTCCCATAGCACGCCACACTGGAGTCCATACCAGAGCATCTTCAGCCGTAGGACTGAAGATTACCCGAGATCCAGATGCACCACAGTGGCCATTCACAACTCTATAACTCCTCCCCTCTATGGGAGGGACATGAAATACAAGACAATGAACACTGGCAATTCATGTGCATATTACCATTCAACATCATGTGCATTTTTCCTCAGTATTATGTGCATATTATTATTACTGACCAACATAATGTGCAATACTCTCTATCATGTGCTATATTATTATTATTATTATGATTATCATGTAATACTACCTCTCATCTCCTCGCATCATCATGTGCAATATTCTTAATGTCATGTCCAATACCTCTCCTACATTACATTTCAACATTTTGTGCAATATTCTTCACTTCAATTATGCCAATATATATTTTTATATTTTGACATTGCACATTTGTAAATCTTTTAGTTTATTTTTATTATTCTGTTGATTTCACTATTGTTGTATTGTACTGTATTGCTATACAACCTGGCACAAGAATTTCCTTCGGGATTAATAAAGTTCTATCTTATCTTATCTTATACATTGTGGAGAATGGAACTCCGCAAGGTAGTGAATGTAGTCCACTGTAGTCCAAAAGCTCACATGGAATTTGAGCTTTTCAGGGGCATGGGGCCAATGGTTGACTTTTATCTTTTTGAGCGTAAAAGGAGGGAAGGTAGGAAAGGTTGGATAAAAGTGTTATATAAATGCAATCCATTTACCATTTGATGGAGAGATGACAGTAATGCTGGGATGGAATATATCCCAGCATACATAATAACAACAGGCGGCAGTAGGTGGCGGTAGTGCAACACAGTAGGGATGCCAACCGCGGCGTAAAACCCCAAGAAGAAGAAGAAGAAGAACCTTCAAAATATCAAAGAAGAAGAAGAAGAACTTGTTGTTGTTGTCGTCGTCGTCGTCGTCTGGATTGGAAAATGGAAATGGCGTCAAGCGTCGAGGCCCCGGAGCCCTGGTACCTCGCCCTGCTCGGCTTCGCGGAGCACTTCCGCACGTCCAGCCCGCCCAAGGTCCGCCTGTGTGTGCACTGTCTGCAGGCCGTGTTCCAGTTCAAGCCGCCGCAGAGGGTCGAGGCCCGGACGCACCTCCAGCTCGGCTCGGTGCTCTACCACCACACCAAGAACACGGAGCTGGCCAAGGGACACCTGGAGAAGGCGGTGAGTGGGGATGAGGGATGAGGGATGAGGGGCAGGCAGCGACAGGCCACGTCTGGGTAAACATCCATATTGTATTCAGTTAACACGCAATGCAGTAGTAGTAGTAGTAGTAGTGGACGAATGGAACGCTCTCTACACAACTCGAATGCACCATTGATGAGTTTGAACGCAACACAAACTCTAACCAGGGGCGTAGGACTGGGGGTTGGGTGGGGGGGGACTGACTACCCAGGGGCCCAAAGTGAAGGGGCCCCCCCGCCCCCCCCCACTAAAAGCCTGAAATTAAAAGTTTGTTTCTTTTCTTCTAAGTAATTAGTGACACAACTACAGTGAAATTGGTAAAAGACTGACATTTGTATCAAAAAGAATAAAACAAAATATACTGGAGGGCCCCTGTCACTCTCTCTTACAAAATAAATAGCCTACTTAAACAAACATGAAGAAAACAATGTTCTCTTAAGTATGACACTCCATGCAAACCTCATTTAACCACATAGTAAAAGTATCACAGTATTACATGGGTCCATATATATAATGATGGTCTAAATTATGTTAGAATTCGTTTTTTTGTAAAATAACCTGACTTTTTTCTCACGGGGCCCAAAATCCCTGGTGCCGCTGACCCTAGCCATCAAATATCCAAATCTCAGGTCTCAATATTGTATTGACAGCAGACGTTAACGGGCAATTTATTGAGTTAATCATGTATTGTTTAGTTGTGTTTGTGACATGTTGTGCTTGACTCATGTGTCCTTGTTTTGTATGCTTTGTTTGCAGTGGTATATAGCTCAACAGGTCCCTCAGTTCGAAGATGTCAAATTTGAGGCGGCGAGCATTTTGTCAGAGATATTCTGCCAACAGGTTAGTGGACGTCAACCTGAGGACATCTATGTATTTATTTCTATTTATTTAAAATTTTTGTGTAGTCCTCCCCCCTGACCATTTTGGATCTAAGATATTGCACCATATATTATCATCCTTTAAGGAACATGTAACATCCGACAAGACCAATTTCATATCACCGTTAAACTAGAAAGATGAATGTCCAATTATTACGAAACATTTCTTGTGAATAATATCATGATTTTGCAAGGTTACCAACTTTTTACCATTTATTTTCCCAGAATTTGGTGGACTCTGCAAGCCCCTCCTGCGAAAGGCCATTCAGATATCACAACAAACTCCATACTGGCACTGCAGACTGCTGTTCCAATTGGCAGTATGTACTCAAACATTTGTCAAATGTAAAATGCACAAGTCTTTTTTAATTGTTTTTTATTTATATTTTCGGCTCTAACACAATTGATGTGACATGTTTTGACTTTAGCAACTTCATACCCTGGAGAAGGACCTGGTGTCAGCGTGTGATCTGTTGGGGGTCGGGGCAGAGTATGCCCGTGTGGTGGGCTCCGAATATACCAGGTGCGTGGGTTGAATGTGATCATTATAGACTTTACCCCATGCTGTCCCAGCAAATGGATTTCTAGGGCATCTTACTGTGTGATATTATCATGCCACACATTCTGTCATTCTGAATTGTACCTGATTCCCTATTTATTGACATACAGTATATGTGAGTGTAGAGTAAGTCGGGCAAACTTGTCCCGTTATCTTTTCGAACAGCACGTTGTCCACAGCAGGCCTAGAGTAGGTCATAAAGAAGCATGTGACTAGATTGAGGTTAGACCTCTTCTGTAGATGTGAGATCTGTCAGATTGTATTGACTCATTGCAATGTGGATCATAATAACCAGAGTTGTTGCTTAGTCATGGTTTAAAGACTGCGACTGTGCACTTCTCAAAAGGCAAGAGATTTGGAAAATCTCAATCTTTTGAACTCTTTTGAACAATTATTTGACCCCATATCACCCAGGTTATGCTGCCCAAGTTATTCAGATGTTTATATATTTATGGCAAAAAGCTGTGACAGAACAGTCCCAGCTTGTCTTTTATTCTCTCCAGTCCTTCTCTTGTTATATTTGTTTTGGGGTTTTTGGGGGGCCATAGGAAATGTCAAACTGCCAAAGAAACAATAGCTTACTTTAAAAGATACTGTGTGCATTGATTTGGAGCATAGCGTACTGTTGTTTACATAATGGTTGGACTTGTTAATGCACTAATTCTATGATCTGGGATTTCTTTTCAACAGGGCATTGTTTACCTTAAGCAAAGGCATGGTAAGTTATCCAATAATATCCACTAAGCCTCTCTAACTCCAAGCCAGCTTTGCTAAGTTGCTGTGTTATACAAACATTTGTTTACTGGTTGGTAATGTGTCTGTCTGTGTCAATACAGCTGATGCTGATGGAGAGGAAGCTGAGCGAGGTGCACCCTCTGCTCACGCTGTGTGGGACCATTGTGGAGAACTGGCAGGGGAACCCCATCCAGAAGGAGTCCCTCAGGGTCTTCTTCCTCATCCTGCAGGTGACACACTACCTGGACGCCGGGCAGGTGAGACGCGGACGTGACAGAAATGGGTTTCTAGGGATCGCTCGTCTATATTATTGTGGTTGTCTGGCAACCAGAAGGTTGATGGTTTGATCCCCGGGCTCCGCCTGGCTAAATGTCGAGGTGTCCCTGAGCAAGACACCACCTAACCCTAACTGCAGCTGATGCGTTGGTTGTTACCTTGCATGGTTGACACCGCTGTCGGTGTATGAATGGGTGAATGTGAGGCAATACTGTAAAGCGCTTTGGATAAAATGGCTATATAAATGCAATCCATTTACCATTTAATGTTATTATGACTTAGGAACCTACGGATCCCTATATACTGGTTTGCTGCTATTTAAATGGTGGCCAATACTGCTCATCAATACTTACATGTGGAACAATCCAATGCTGAGCAACAAGCCAATGAATCGCTCCTTATGCAAACCTAGACGATATGAGATCACGATGAACAAGAGAATGTGATCTTCTTTTCTATACATTGATTGTATAACCCCGTCACAGGTGAAGAGCGTGAAGCCGTGTCTGAAGCAGCTGCAGCAATGCATCCAGACCATCTCCACGCTCCACGACGACGAGATCCTGCCCAACAACCCGGCGGACCTCTTCCACTGGCTGCCCAAGGAGCACATGTGTGTCCTCGTCTACCTGGTAATGCCATACATCCAGAAACAAATATATAGATTTTGAATATAAGGAAATTGCTTTTGATTTTCAGTGTTTGATGCATGTTTTCTCTCACTGCACAGGTGACGGTGATGCACTCGATGCAGGCAGGCTATCTGGAAAAGGCTCAGAAGTACACGGACAAGGCTCTGATGCAGCTGGAGAAGCTAAAAAGTGAGCGAGGGTTGAGTGATGCCACGGCGTCTATCGCAGTACTGTCTTGCCTTGCAGCTTCATAGAGTTTTCCGCTCTGATTATGTCCTTCACCCCATGGTGCCCCTGTCATTCCAGTGCTGGACAGCAGCCCCATCCTGCCCACCTTTCAAGTCATCCTGCTGGAGCACATCATCATGTGTCGGCTGGTCACTGGACACAAGGCCACCGCCTTACAAGAGGTACTACAGTGATGCTGAACAGACAAACACACACGATACTCGTAAATAAACGGTCATGGGGGTTAGGAGGGCGAGTGAGTGCTCAGGTAACTCCAGGCCCATCCTTGGACGTGGTTCCTTCAGGGACCTCGTGGAGGAGAACTGAGTGCTGTGTTTCTGAGTGAAGAACAGCATGTGAGTGTTGGTGTGTGTTTGTCCCTGTCTTTCCAGATCTCTCAGGTGTGTCAGCTGTGCCAACAGTCACCCAGGCTGTTCACCAACCACGCGGCTCAGCTGCACACACTGCTGGTGAGCACATTTACATCTTTATGTTGACGGCAGTAAATGAGTAAGCATAAGCACAGCCTGTTTCGTTTTTAAAGGACTTCTACTTGCATTATAATAGAAATAGAACTTTATTTATCCCGAAGGAAATTATTGTGCCATGTTACATAGCGATACAGTATAAAAACAGAATTATGAAAAATAAACTAAGCATATACAGTATAAAACAATATATAACAATGATACAATATAAAACAATGATAAAATAAACTAAAGGATTTACAAATTTACAGTTAAAATATACAAGTTTGAAGGCATGATAAGATATTTGACGGCAAAAACAATTTGACATGATTGAAGTGAAATATTGTTGGACATGACATTAAGAATTAAGAATATTGCACATGATGATGAGAATATTGCACATGATGATGAGAGAAGAGGAGATGAGAGGTGGTGCTATAGTGTTATAGATAATATTTAGACAGGAGGATGATAATAATATAGTACATGATAAAGTAAAGTATTGCACATAACGTTATATTGCACATAAAATTGGGAAATTGCACATGATGTAGAGAGATAATATTGCACATTATATTGCTGTGTTCATTGTCTTGTAGGGGGGGTTATAGGGAGGAGTTATAAAGTTTGATGGCCACAGGCAGAAAGGACCTCCTGTGGTGTTCTGTGGTGCACCTCGGTAATCTCAGTCTACGGCTGAAGGTGCTCTGGTGTGCCAGCAGTGTGGCGTGCAGGGGATGGGAGGCGTTGTCCATGATACTGAGGAGTTTACCCAGCATCCTCCGCTCTGAGACCTCCACCACCGACTCCAATTCCACTCCCAGGACAGAACCCGCTTTCCTGATGAGCTTGTTGAGTCTGTTGGCGTCGGCTGCCTTCGCCCTGCTGCCCCAGCACACAACAGCGTAGAAGATGACGCTGGCCACCACAGAGTGATAGAACATCTGCAGCATGGTCCTGCAGACATTGAAAGATCTGAGTCTCCGTAGGAAATACAGGGCCTCTGTGTTTTTGGTCCAGTCCAATTTATTGTCTATGTGAACACCCAGGTACTTGTATTCCTCAACAATGTCCACCTCAGACCCCCTGATGCTGATCGGTTTCGGGTGAGTTGGTTGCTTCCGGAAATCCACCACCAACTCCTTCGTCTTAGAGATGTTGAGTTGCAGGTGATTTAGTCCACACCACTCCACGAAACCGTCCACCACACTCCTGTACTCAGACTCCTGCCCCTTTCTGATACAGCCCACAATGGCAGAGTCGTCCGAAAACTTCTGCAGGTGGCAGGACTGTGAGCTGTATCTGAAGTCTGAGGTGTAGAGTGTGAACAGGAAGGGAGACAGGACTGTCCCTTGAGGTGCTCCCATGTTGCTCACAATAGTGTCCGAAATGTTGCTCTGCAGCCTCACATACTGTGGCCGACCAGTGAGGTAGTTGGTAATCCAGGCCACTAGTGGAGCATCCACCTGCATGTCCAGAAGCTTAGTCCCAAGCAGGGCAGGCTTAATGGTTGAGAAGTCAAAGAATGTGACTCTCACAACGCTGCCTGCCTCCTCCAGGTGAGAATAAGCCCTGTGCAGCAGGTAGATGATGGCGTCTTCCACTCCAATACGGGGCTGGTAGGCGAACTGCAGAGGGTCCAGTGATGGTTCGGCTAGTGCACGGATGTGCTTCAGGACTAGCCTCTCCAGCGACTTCATCACATGTGAGGTCAAGGCCACCGGTCTGTAGTCACTGTGGCTGCTTGTGTGTCTCTTCTTGGGGAC
Organism: Coryphaenoides rupestris; assembly: GCA_002895965.2. Classification (NCBI taxonomy): domain Eukaryota; kingdom Metazoa; phylum Chordata; class Actinopteri; order Gadiformes; family Macrouridae; genus Coryphaenoides; species Coryphaenoides rupestris. The sequence continues at coordinate 36,382 of PIJE02001748.1, forward strand.
AGGAACCAGGCATGATGTTTTCCACAGGACAGGGACGGTCGTCGTGCTCAGGCTCAGGTTGAAGATGTGCTGGAAGACACCGCACAGCTGAGTCGCGCACACCTTGAGTACTCTGGGGCTGAGGCCGTCCGGCCCCGCGGCCTTGCCTGGGCGTTGTCTGCTGAGTTCACATCTCACCTCCTCCGCTGTGATGGTGATTGGCCCTGGAGAGAGGAGAGGAGAGGAGCAAGGGGGGAGAGAAGAGGGGAGAGATGGGTGGTGGGACGGAGAGGGGGTGTGGGAGGGTGAGGTGGGGGGGGGAGAGAGGGGAGAGGGTCACAGGAGGAGCTGGGGAGAGGGTCACAGGAGGAGCTGGGGGGAGGGTGGAGAGGAGCCATATCGTCAAACCTGTTGAAGAACAGGTTTAACTCGTTGGCCTCATCCAGGTTTCCCTCCCTCCCCTGGGTGGTCTTTGCTCCTTGGCCAGTGATTGTTCTCATGCCACTCCACACCTCCCTGAGGTTCTTCTGTTGGAGCTTCCCCTCAAGCTTTCTTCTGTAGCTCTCCTTGCCCTCTGATCTTTTCCCTTCAGTTCTCTCTGCACCTTCTTCATCTCCTCCTTGTCTCCACTCCTGAAGGCCGCCTTCTTCCTGTTCAGTGACGCCTTGATGTCTTTAGTCACCCAGGGTTTGTTGTTGGGGAAGCAGCGCACGGTCTTAGTCGGGATCACACAGTCCGTGCAGAAATGTACATAGTCCGTTATGCAGCCTGTGAGTCCGTCTATGTCCTGCCCATGTCCATCACATAGTACATCCCAGTCTGTCAGATCAAAACAGCCCTGGAGAGCCTCCTCCGCATCCTGAGACCACCCCCGTACAGTTCTGGTGACCACTGGTTGCCTCTGGACCGCAGGTTTATAGAGGGGCCTCAGGTAGACCAGGTTGTGGTCTGATCTGCCCAGAGGGGGGAGAGCTGTGGAGCTGTATGCCTCCTTAACATTGGCATACAGCAGGTCCAGTGTTTTATTTTCCCTGGTCTTGCAGTCCACAAACTGTTTGAATGTGGGCAGGGTTGGTGTCAGATTAACATGGTTAAAATCACCCGATATCGATATGAACGCGTTTGGGTGCAGAGTCATCAAAGTGCCTCATCAAGGAAACATATTGCAGGCTACAATCCCATAGAGAAAAGAAGGTGTCATGTGTCCTGTATTTGTATTATATTAGTAGTCTGTACAGTTCAAAATGGCAGTGAAGTGCACTTTATAAAACATTGACTGATGCACACACAACCATAATATTGCATGTCTGTCTTGTGTCTTCCATCGATATTTAAAGAAACCTTGGTTCATGGTGCATATGTTTGAGTGGTCCAATTCACTCCATGTGTTTTTGTTTTGTTAGGGTCTTTACTGCATCTCAGTCAACTGTATGGACAACGCAGAGGCGCAGTTTACCACAGCATTACGGGTGAGTGCGCACAGAAATAGGGCAGCTTTTCTCCTGAACATGTTGTATAGGCTACACTGAGCTTAGCATGAGCTAATCACTCTGTTGTTGTGTTCCAGCTCACTACACACCAGGAACTATGGACATTTATTGTCACTAACCTGGCCAGTGTCTACATTAGAGAGGGGAACCGGCACCAGGAGGTTAGTATCATGTTTAGAATTATGTCTCCAATGTAACTGTTTAAATACTTTGGCATTTGGCTTACATTTATTTTTAAATAAATCTCCAACCAAAGTAGTACATGTGATTCCTCCACCCATCCACTTGAACAGCAAGACACAAACAATTCTGCAACCAGCCAACAGAGGGCCACAGTGAGCCTTACTTTGTATGACTTCCTTTACAAACATGAGGCCAACCCTACCTGGTGGGCTCCATTTATACATGTACTGGGCTCAGTAGACTGATCCACCTCATTTCGTCTCTCTATTATGTGTTATGCTTTTATACCACTATTATAAATATTAGCTTATTGTTCGTGTCAGTGGCGAGTGGCGACTTTTGATGCAGCTCAGCTGTGATCCACAAAATGTGCCTCACAGTCACCCAACCCACGACCACTACCAACCCTCTCTTTAATACAAATGTCTCGCAATTTAGGTTCTAGTCTATGCAATGTCAGAGCGTTGCGTTGCTGCTCAAGAAGTGCATTGGCTTTTTCATACAGTATAAAATAACGGCTCTTATATAATAATAATATGATGTTTTTAATGGATAATTATGGAGTTGGTGTGATGCATACGTGGGGCGGTCTACATGTGCTGAAACAGTAGTCCAGTGTATATAAGAAATGTGTAACTGAGCTCAGTCACTAGGGGGCGATGTTGCTCTGCGCCATGTGATTTTTAAAAAGCTGAGGCAAATGCAGCTTTCCTCTCAGCACACATTCAAGCCCCCTAAACTGTAGGACAACAACAACAACAACAACAACAGATGTTATGCTTCAACACAACATTTAAAAAGGTATTTCAATAACAATTCGGTGGTCTTTCAAAACCCCTGGGCGTGCACCGCATTCACACGTCACATGAACCCCTCGCCACTTGTATGCTTCAGGCTTTCCTGCCAGTAAAATGACTGTCAAAAAACAATTATGCCATGGCATGTATTTACAAGTTGCTGTGACATTTCCTGAGAATACAACTTTCTGTGGTTTTTGTTTCAGCTGTACAGTCTCCTTGAGAGAATAAACCCAGACCACAACTTCCCTGTCAGGTAAAAACATGACATTTTACTGGAGTCATCCCCTTGTTCAACACATTCACAATCATTTGCGTTTCACTTTCTGAACGCACGAAAGACGCAAGAATCTTGCGTCTTTCGTGTGTTCAAAAAAGTGAAACGCAAAAGATACACAACAATCTTGTTTGTTTGTTTGTTGTTCTTGCCGCAAGAACAACAAACAAACAAACAAGATTGTTGTTGTATGCGTATAATCCAAGCGGTTCAATTGGAGCAGCTTCTGGAGGTATAATTGTCCAGAGGTCAATTAGGGGTCGTTAAAAACAACATGTGATCGCTTTGACCTTGAAACCCTTGTTATCGTTTCCATTCAGCTCCCACTGCCTTCGAGCTGCTGCCTTCTACATCAGAGGACTGCTATCCTTCTTCCAGGGACGCTACAATGAGGCCAAGTATGAACCTTTTCAGCGAACCCGCCACATTTAGCTGGGAACATAGACCCCCCCCCCCCAACACTACACAAAAATCTGAGCTGACTTCGAGCCCCCATCAACCCTCGCCACCCCCCCGCCCCCCCCATCTGTGCATAAGTGCATCTTAGAGACATTTTCTCATGTCCGTCGTTTCAATGTTCGTCTGTGGTTGCAGACGTTTCCTGAGAGAAACCCTGAAGATGTCAAACGCAGAGGACCTGAACCGACTGACAGCCTGCTCTCTCGTGCTGCTCGGTCACATCTTCTATGTTCTGCAAAACCACAGAGTAAGATTGAAACACTTCCCATCCACTGCACCCACCATGTTATTCACAAATGACGAGAGCCTGTATGTCTTAATTTATTCTTGATTTGTATGGTGTGTTGATTCTTTTGATAGTTAAGAAATTGGTGCGAGAACGATATGGATAGAAGCGGAAAGACCTGGTGACCATGTCCCAAAAAAACCATCATAATCAGTTTGTGGTGTGAATCTTTCGGTATCTTGTGATTTGAATCCATTTAGATTCTTGGTGTTAGAATTCGATTCAAACCGATTCCCGATTCAAAATCCATTCTCTTGTGTTCTCTGTGAACCCTAACGAGACATGTCCTCTATGATACTAACGAGACATGTCCTGTATGATGCTAATGAGACGTATCCTCTGCTGTGCTCAGGAAAGCAACAACATGGTAGTACCGGCCATGCAGCTGGCCAGCAAGATCCCAGATATGTCTGTCCAGCTGTGGTCTTCAGCGCTGCTCAAAGGTAAATCAACATTGTGTGGGTGTGGGTGTCATGTTGGACATAATCAATACAAAGTTATATTGAATCGATTGAGGGTCTTAGCCTTTCTTTCTGTGTACTTTTTTCTGTAATGATAGGGTAAAGTCAGCATAATTTGCTGTATTGTCAATATTCTATGGAAAGAGTGAAAGCTACAATTGACTAAATCCAGTGCCATTTCCTTTTTGAAACATAATGGAGGATATGCTATACAATGGCTCCAGTCGCATGGTGTACTTTTTGAATGAATATATTTTGGTATAGATTAGATTCCACTTGTATTTGTCATTGCATCATTGTGAGTACACGTACAGAGACAACAAAATGCAGCTCAGCATCTCCCCAGAAGAGCACAAAAAAGCCTTTTAGCATTGCAAAGCAGCAGGGGTTTTGCTGTTTTCAGAGGTGAATCTGTTGCCAATGAAGAGAAAATTGTTCACTAAAGATCACCCATATTTATCAATGGCAAATGGACACAATGCTTGTGTAACGATGTACAAAGTGCAGAGGTTGTTGAAGGTTATTTTCTGAATGGCCCACGAATGATGTGACTGCATACACATCAGGAAAAGCCACTCGAAATGTACTATTATTGAGTGTGCTGTCAACAACATAAGCAACAACAACCGTCTGTACTGATTAATCTAAATGTGTGTTCTCAGATCTGAACAAGGCCTTGGGAAACGCCATGGATGCCCATGAAGCCGCTCAGATGCACCAGACTTCTCACAGCAGTTGCTGCAGGACCACATCGCTGCCTGTAGCCTCCCTGAACATAATCTCATCAGTGTACGTCAAAGCGATTCATTCTATGGCCCATTCCCCCCCACACCCACCCCTCCTCACCCACCCCTCCTCTTCAAGTCCACACGCTGTCCACTCGCATCTCTGGTCTACACAAGTGCAGTGCGTAGTTCATAAGTCAGGGATAATCGACGAGAAGGTGTGTGGTCATTTGGCAACAATATAATATTAAAAGCATTCGCACATTTTTGGTGATGGTTTTGCACACATAATCCAAGAGTTATGACGCAAGAGTTTACCGTATTCCGAATTATAGTCCCTTTTACAACCAAGATGTTTGGTCTCAGTATAAATTACAATGGGGTGAGGTAAGCGATGGTTATGGCTCAATCGTAATGAGTTACGGATTTATTTTTTGGGGTTAAAAATCTCTCTTTGCTATGATGGGCAGTATGTTCAAAGGGATGAGACGAACATTTTGGTTCTATCGCACACCTGCCAGCCGATCACAAAAGAGAATTCACCCAGACCAATGGTATAAGGTACTATAGTCACAATGTCTTCTCCCCCTGCGTTACAGTGGACGGATGGACCTCCTCCCGTAGAGATCCAGGCTCCGAACGGCCCCACCACCAGCCTGGCAGGCCTGCTATGAGGAACCCTGCTGCTGCCTTCTCCCTGTGACACTAGCCTCGTAAATCCTATTGAATGCTAACACAACCCCCTGCCTGAACCCCTCTCCCGTCGAGGTGTGCAAGGATTTTAGTAGGTGTACTGTACGCATACGGTGAGCCTACACTGGAGTAGCTACAACTGCCACTCGTCTTGCTATTGTTGTCGAGTTCTTCGCCGCTGTTCGTCATCGGCCCTCTGTGGGGTATGGTCGTACTTTGCGGTTGGAGGTGAATTGGAAGGGTGAGGGAGGTGGTTCTTTACCTCAGACAGCGAGAATCCTTTGCTTAAAACCAGGTTTTGCCTTTTATGAATAAAATGGAGAGCCAGTAAAATCTAATTTATTGATGTTATTTTGACATTTTGACACATTTTAACATGTGAAAGCTATTGTTGTTATGCTTGGAAGTTACTGAGGTTGCTCCGTGTAGAATTGTTGCAAAACAGAACCCTTGGTACAAAGTATCTTGCACAGTATTATTGTTGAAATTGATACAATATTTTGTTATATATTCATATATTTACAAATTTTTGAATTTAATGCAAATATGGTCTATATTTCGGATGTGGTGAGAGTTCCTTGTGTGCCATTCTTTATACAATTTAGGGATTTTCAATGTCAAATAGTAGAAATATTGGTAGTTGCTATGAAAAACAAATATATTAATTCCATTTCATGTAATGGTTATTTACAAATTATATATATACTTTTTTTATGAAGTCAAATTGATGTTTATTTTTCTGTGCTTGTGCTTGTTGTGAACACTACTGTATGTACAGTACTGTAGTTAGGACACATTTTAATCTTCACTGTGGGACATATTCTATATTATGTCTGTTTTTTTTCAACATTTTTTTCAATAAAAAAAATCTTATCTGAAATGGTTCTTTGCGTATTAACTTTGTCACAATGCAAGGGTTGGTGTTCACAACATTAGCTGGTAGGATCATGTATCAACCATGTTGGATGGAGGGCAAATTACTTTATGGTTGTTTAGTTAGTCTAGCATTCATTAGGATTTTGCTAGTTCAGAAATTTGCTATAAGGGACACTAAATGGGGCAATACATTTTTCTGAATAAATATAAATATTTACAATTTATGAAAATGTTTGAAATGTGTAACTGGTAATCCTCCAAACATCCACAATCTTGTGTCAATTTCCTAAATAAATGCATTTCACAAAGGTTTCAAGGAAGATGAAATGCAAATAAAACAATGTTCCAGCCATATTCGTGAAAAACAGTGGTAGGCCTATAGTATATACAGTATATGACAGAAAATAGCAATTTGTCACCAGCTGTACTGCAGAGTTCTGCAGTTTATTATTGGTTCATATAATTGGATCATAAAACAGTTCCATATTGCTTTAACATTTTAAAACATTATTCACCTGTGAGATTGTATTCAGACAGATTAAATGAGCCAAAGGTTCAAGGTTGCTCTCTGCAGCAACACACCCAATGTAATAAAAAATATAAAGCAGTTTGTGATGGTGGTGGGACAAAATGACAGTTCTTTCATTTTTCTCATGAAACAAACACACGCTTGTAGTTCATTTTGGGCTTATTATTGAATAGTCTTCCTTCTATTTAAGATAAGATGAGATAAGATAAGACTAAGATAAGATAAAACTTTATTAACCCTAGTTTAACATAGTTGTTCTGAATTGTACAACACATGATGTCACCTATCAATGTCTAACTAAAGTTGTAAATGTATGTGTGTGTGTGTGTGTGGTGTCCGAGTTTCTACACAACGTGAACGCGTCTTCTTCGTTTTCGTCCCCCGTCCCCCCCCTCCCCCTCCCCCTCTTGGAGCTTGGAGCGTCCGAGGAAACTTCTCAGTTCCGACGGTGTTGTGAACGCAGCATGACGCCGCATGTGAGTTAGTGGCTCATTATCTGGCAGGCGGACATACGAGAGAGAGAGAGACAGACATACGGGAGGAGAGAGAGAGAGAGGGGATCCCCGGGATTTTTTTTCCCTCATCGAATGTACGGGTATCGATAGCTAAAACTACACGCCACAAAACAACCGGGAAAACTCGGGCCAGCCGTCCGCTAAAAACCACGTAAGTCGCTCAAGTGTTCAATTAACGGCGCGCAAATAGTGGTAGTAGTCGTAGTTTGTCTTCGTTTACGTTCAATTAAAAGGCGTGAAAGTTTTTTTTTTTTACGTCGTTAGTTAGCTCCGTCCGCTAACGAGAGATAGCTTAGCAGCACTCTGCTAACACGGCGGCGGCGGCTAACGCTGAAGGTGTGTGTGTCGCGTCGCTTCTGTGTGTTTGTGGATTTGTGTGTGGGTTTATGTGTGTGTGTGTGTGTGTGTCGCTTCTGTGTGTTGTGTGTGTGTATGTGGGTTTTTGGTGTGTCGCTTCTGTGTGTGTGGGTTTGTATGTGTGTGTGTCGCTTCTATGTGTGTGGTTGTTGGTGTGTCGCTTCTCTGTGCGTGCGTGTGTGTGTATAGTTTTTGGTGTGTCGCTTCTCTGTGTGTGTGTGTCGCTTCTGTGTGCGTGTGTATAGTTTTTGGTGTGTCGCTTCTCTGTGTGTGTGTCGCTTCTGTGTGTGTGTGTGTATGGTTTTTGGTGTCGTGTGTGTGTGTGTGTGTGTGGTTGTGCGTGTGTGACTGAACACGCACGCACACACACATTGAGCACAATAACGCTAAGAACAGTCTAAAAAAAAGAAGAAAACAAGAACCTTGATTTGCTCGACTACATCTTTATTGTTTCGTTATATATATACATAAATATATATATATATATATATATATATATGTCCATGAAACTAAATGCGAGTCTAACTTTTTTGTTTGTTTGTTTTTGCTCCATTTAAGTTTTGTTTTAATTTATTTAATTTTTTTTTCGTACTGTCCGGAGCGAGTTGGCCACTTAGCCTAGCCTAGCATAGCATAGCCGGCTAGCTCGTTAACAACACTACATTATCCACTAACGGGGGGGGGAGATATCAGCGTTCATGGTGATCATTGGTGCTCCTTTGGTAAAACAATGAAAGACATGATTATGATGATGTTGATTTCTCGGGTGATCTCAATATGTCATTATGCCACACACACAACACACACACGTATTTGTAACGCCATTGTGAGTCTGTGTGTGTGTGTGTGTGTGTGTGTAAGATTGTGGGTTAGAGTTAGAAGCCAAGTTGTCATAAGAGAGCTTGCTATTCGTATACATAGGAATGGGGGGTTTATTCTGGGGTCAATGTGTGTGGCTATAGTCCGAGTGAGCTTGGCAGTACTAGATCCACCAATGTAGTGCTTTGCATTTGAATGCAGATCATCTATCTTGCCATTTGAATGGGTTAAACGGACGAAGCTGTACTATGTGGCATAAAACTTCAGCCAGTTTGGCTCCACCACGAAAGCTGTGTGTGTGTGTGTGACAGATGAATTGGCACCCACCCCATGTTGGGCAAGATCACACTGAATGTTACCCAATATTCTTATGACATGAGGATGATGGCGGTGGCATTAATGTTCATCATTTCTACAATGATGTGTGCAACTCCACTGATGGACAACTTGACTAATGCGTTGTTTTTGTTGTTTTACCAAGTACTTCCTGGTCGTCAAAACATCCCAGTCCCTGGTGCCAGTTCATGTGTACTAATGTTATTATTTGGAAGGGAAAGTATGAACACTATGTACAACGAGTGTGTTGTCCTTTTGAATGTGTTCAATTCCAAGCTGTTATCTTTGCAAACTCCTTATCACTTCTCTCACCATTCTGCCAGACAAAACTCTTTTGGGTACAGTCACGGGCATTGTTGTGCTAATGTTGTGAATATCGCAGACAATATGAAATTGCTTTGATAGTGCAACTTATTTCAGTCATTATGTTTTTGAGTAAAACTGGGGTTTAACCAATCTACTCCGTACAGTGTATGTATACTAAGCTTGAACTTTAGACCATAGACATTTTCTGAATTAATTGGACGAGCAGGAGGAATACCATGTCTGTTTTCTTTACTTATTCTACCCGTCCAACTGTGAAGCCAGCATTACCGGTGGTGTGTTCCGGATGTACATGCTATTTGTCTTTCAGTGTTTGTCAGGCTGTAATACAGTTGCATCGAATTCCTGAGGACACCCGTAGTTGCCATAGGTCACGCCCTAAGGGACTCAGGTTGTTCTCAGAAAATGGAAGAGTCCTTTAATGTTTGACTCACTTGACCACTTCTTGTTTACCCGGTTGTGCTCCATATTGACTCGGCTATGTTTTGGGCGCAAACATATCTCTATTTTGGTGTTTAATTTCACTTTTTATTGGTAATGAATTTGACGCTCTTCCTGCTACAAAGGTGTAATCCTTACACAATATTACGCTTGGTCACACTGTTGTCTCATTTCCAGCATGAGATCAAACATTTGTCACTTAAAGATGTGTCATTTTAAAGGACAACGCTGATTATAATATTTTTATTTATTTTTACATTCCAACCAACTAGATGTTTTGGCAGAATGTCTTATGGTCAAATTAATTGTAAGCCATGGAAGGGAGAGTCTGCTGACCAAGCAACTGCATGGCTTTGTGACTTGTCGTAATGAGTAATGTTTTTGACATCAATGGAGGTATATGGACCTGAAGATAAGGCATATATCCTGCCCCGTCACAGCCCCAAGGAAGAACCTTGTTCAGAAGTTTTAATTGGGAATGCGGAGCACGGCCTAAGAAAACTAGAATATGCTGACCACGCTGTCTCTTTTTAATCTGTCGCTATATATGTACCACAGGCTAATGCGGTTGTCTCTTCCACATCTGGGAATGTATAGCTCCGTGGTGCTCCGCAGGGAGTTGCCCACCTGGCTGCTGGCTAGTCAGTCTCTGACTGCAGTGTCCCACGCCATGTTACTGCTTGTCTGTGGTGACAAGAATGTATGCTAACGTGGTGTACTTTTAAGTTTTGTAATATTTGAGAGGTGCCTGTTATTGAAGTTGTGTGCCGTTGTCTGCGACGTAACCCCGTCCTCCATTGTGCGTTAACTGGCTTGCGCTGACTACTGGTTGCAAGCAGCGGCAACTTTATTAGGGCTTTATCACGGCATACGTCCAAGAGGCATTGCGATGGTTTCAGCACATCTGTTTCGCACATGCTCTTAATGTATGCGTAGTGGAAATGCAAATGACTGGCTTCGATTAAGCCTTCTTTTGTGTTCTTGGCAATCTTTCTGGCTGTGTGCGTTGTTGAAATGGCAGTGTTGCTAAAAAAAAAACTGTGCCTCATCCAACTTGAACTTCATGAAGGTAACATTTCTAAATTTAGATCCACACATTGTGCTGTACAAAAGGTTGATAAGGTTGGTAACGCAAGTGTGAAATAATCCATAATGCTGTCGTGGCTATAGACTAAGCCGTGCTTGCAGAGCCCCCTAAGATTATTCAGGCGTCTGGAACCGCTCCACAATGGGTTCTTCAGCAGAACAGTTCTTTGTCGGCCTGTGTGTTACTGTGCTCCTTTGTGGCCTCCGTTTCTCCCTCCTCACTGGTCACTTCCTGCTGCCATCCATTTCCAAGAAATGAAATCTGATAGGAGTCTGCGTGTGTCCTCTTGGCCCACAAGTCAATGTGTGGTTCAGCGCTCTGTACACACGTCTCTTTGGCGTGTTTGGACACAATGTGCCCCCAAATTAGAGGTAATCCCTGTCAACTGTAGCTACAAATTTAGAACTTGCCTTTTTATTATGCCAAATAAGCAAGTGTAGTGAAAGCGATCAAATGACTTGACGTGACATAATGAAAACAACTCTGGTTTGCTGGCTTAACTTGACGAACTACACCGTATCTAGGACCTCTTTTATTTGATGCATAGGGTTACAGGCTAGCTTCTGTACTTTACTTTCAGATGGTAATTATACTGGACAAGATGTACTGTACTGTTGTCAGTTTTATGCATTAATTGCTGCTGTGATGTAATGTATGCCGTGTCGTGACTGCTGTCGACGCAACATGACGACCTAGTTGTGTATGTATATAAGATAAGAGGACATCTGGATCAATGGACAGGAGTGTCAGGCAGGGCTGCTGCATGAAAAAAAGAAAAAAAATTGTCTGCTTAGGCGTGTGTGTGTGTTGTGCGTGCGTGCCCGTGCACGTGTGTGCATTCCTGTGTGTTCATGTGCACGTGTCGCACTTGCACTTCCTGAGCATGTTGCTTTCACTCTGACGCAGACATCCAGGTCCTCTGGCAGAGGCAGGGTTAAAAGCTTCCATTTTGTTAGGTAACACCCTAATGGTCTGATCTGTCATTGCCGTTAAAATGGCAGGGGCTTAACCCTTGGCATTCAGGACACAACCGGTAGGGGCACACTCTCTCTCTCTCCTCTCTCTCTCTCCCCGCCGGCCCAGACAACGGCAGGAGAGCGGAAAGCAAGCGGTGGGGGTGGAGGAACAAGACAGAGGGAGGGAGAGACAGAAGGGAAGGGAGAAAGGGGAGGGAATGGAAGAATATGATGGCTAACGAGAAGGTGGGAGGAGCAGAGGGGAGGAGGATACGGATATTGACGAGAAGACGAGGAAGAGTATTTTCCAGCGGGTACAGTGTAATGACCCCCCCCCGCCACCCCCACCCCTGTGGCATCTCAGCTGGTTCCCCTCCCCCGCTCTTGGCTTGGTAAACATAGATAATGAGTATGTAATGTAATGTGTGTGTAGTTTTCTCTTCACAAATGTCTTGCATCTTCTTGGATCAATATACTTTTGCGTGACAGCATATGAATCACGCAAACACGTGGGGGTGATGGCGGGAGTCGTCCGTTATTTGAAGCAAAGCAATATAACGACACCTTTCTATAATACTGACTGCTTGCGAAGATGTATTTGTTGTCTTTGGATGTTCAAGCTACTATTTTAATTTCAATGGGCAGCCGTGTCTGGCTTTTTTATCGGTCGGCGTAGTTGTCGTTTCCTCATTCAACAAGCCCAACGGCTGGTGTCGAAAAGCCAGAGTATGTTTTCAAATAGCTGTTAATGTGTTGGCTGGGCTGCATCCAGTCCCACTGGGGAGATCATTACAATGCAGCAGATGAGAGGCTAGCATGCTACGCTACCTGAGGAGATGAGGCACTGCCATTGATCTGCTTCCACGCTAGTCTGAACCGCTGGTCACTATGGGAGACTGGCTGGCTGGCTGGCTGTCACAGGAAAGGCTGAGTACAATTCAGTTCCCAGCTGCTTTCAGGCAAGTCAGTGTTGTCATACACGACGTGGCTGCTTTCCATTCCAGTGAGTGATTTTTATTCAAGCTGTATAATTATGTCTACTTGTGCCCACCACACAATACACGTGGTTTGATTTGCAAGTGCGCCGTGTCGGGGGGTGGGGGGGGGGGGCAGAAAGGAATAAGTCTGTTCTGAATTCTGAAAGAAAAAAGGACATTTCTAAAGGTACGTTAGGAGTAGATTGCTACACACATTTGACGAGACAAAGAGTACTGTATAGCAAAGATGGCGTCTGCCCTCAGGTCTTATTACTCTAAAGGAATATAAAGAGGTTGAGTATCCTCTCGAGAGTCCTCTTATACGTTGAAGGAACATTTCCAGATCAGTAATGACACACTGCCTCTTGTGATATCTGCCAATTTATCCACGCCATATTAAAATCTATTAATGTTTGTGTGACGGAGATCACGCTCTCAGTTTGACTGTTCGACGACCAATGAACCCATGTGCCCGACTCTCGGCTGTCACAATAGAGTTTTGACTGTTCATTGATGCGGAGCAAACCATGTGGTGGATTTAGTCGAACGGTTCATCATCATTTGAGGTTATCTGGTAATCTGAGAAGTGCGGGGGCTATTGTTCCTCATGCTTCAAAAGTCCCATGGCATTCACACTTGTACAACACATTACAAGTGTGACACACATTCAATTTGTCACTTTCTCCATGTCCACTTCTCCGTCGACCTGACACTTGTCAACCCCCCCCCCCGCCAGTGGAAATGGAGCTGCCTACTAGGAATTGAAGTCTGCTCCTGTCTCACTGTGTGTAACCTAGCATGAATCAGGGAACCTCTTAACGTGCTGCAAGGCTTGTCCTATAGAAGAGTTGTGGATCAAATCTGTTTCAGCCTATGATATCCTGAATGAATCTGTGTAAATCTTACGTGGAGCCATCTTTAAACAATGAATTATCTAGGAAAGACGGTGGTCTTTTCAGGGTTAGTGCAATCCAGCCTCCCTCCCTGGTGGAGCTGCTGTCTTGACTAGCTGGGCCTGTCGGAGAGATTGGCGTGTCGGTCTCTCACTGGCTTGATGGAAAGACCTGGAGTAGATTGCCACTTGCATTGATTGATTCAGGAACTGTTCTCGGTTGACTGCCTGCCCATGTTGGGTGGGAGTTTTATTGTCTATCCGAAACCCAGTCATTCTGTGAACCGTATAGCTTTTGTCATTGAATTAACCCCCGACGACTATGTCCAGCGAGACTAGGCTGTTCCTTTGAATATTTTATCAGTTATTTCTGCTTGTCTTTTCTGTCTGACTATTTAAACAAAGATTCAAAGCTGCGTAATGTATTATGTTTTGTTTCCAATTCACAGTCCATTGAGAAGCGAAAGAACATGTACGTTTTTTATTTTTAGTTAAACTAGAAATCGTAATTGCAAAAATGTAGTACCCTCTTTAGAATTTGACAAGGTGAGCCTTGTCAAATTCATAGTTTCAGGGTTCCCACAGGTCCTTGAAATCGTTTAAGGTTTGTAAATTTGAGAGGAAAAAAAATCATGGCCTTGAAAGTTTTAGAAAAGAGACATGGATCACTGATATTTTGTGGATGGATAAAATGTCTGAGTCTGGGTGATAAGGTTGCTGGTACATGAGGTGTTTTATTGTTGCTTAAAATTGTTTCCACGATCACATCTCCCTCTAATAATTGTAAGCATGGTGGGATGATGTTCAGAGCCAATATCACGGTGCATGTCTTGACGTTTTGTGTGGAGACCTTGCCACTGATTACAAAATTATCTCCAAGTGGCCGTACTTCACAGAGGGCTGGCGCTGAAGACGACGTAATGATTTAGTCCTTGGCTAAAGATGACGTAATGATTTTAGGCCGGTCACAAGCCCCTTCGTTCTGGAGCATGTGCACAGGACAAACACGCGTGTACACGGCATCAATTTTATTTAGTCTCTCTGCCCTCCTGTTGCTTAGCAGCGCGGCATACAACAGTCTGAACATTGTGTCTTCACGATGCTAGCCATCTCTTCTGGGATAGCGGGCGATGCGTGCCCAGGGACCGCCAAGTACACTCCCGCATACGGAGAGCGATGGCTACAATAAGCAAAGATCCCATTAAGAAGCTTCCTGACGACATCAGCAGATACATTAACGTTGACTGCAGCGCAAATGACGCGCAGAGCAAGAAGTCTTGGTGTCAGAGAGGACTACAGTCAACTAAACTCATTTCTCGAAGCGCTGGTGGTGGTTAGTATGCTGCAAGACACATGCACACGCGCACACACACCATGGAAGCCGTCACCCCATGCAGATAGATGGCCTTTTGTGTCTGGGGACGGCATGGCGTTGTGTACAGTGGCTGGTTGTCTCTGAGGCCCCACCACACTCGCTGGGCTCTCTGGCGATCAACAAGCTTACATGGATGCATGCGTGCCCGTGATGAATATGGGTGTGTTCTAAGCTTATGTTAAGGTAGCTTTGTAGATGTATATATTGGGTTGTCAATTTATTGTTTGCAGTTAGTTTTCAGGCTTATTAAATGTTCGGAGCTGACATTATGCCGAAGCTTATGTAGATATTAAAACCGCGGTCCAATTTTTTTTTTCTTATTAAAACGGTCAACTTTTTCTTCCCACCACCACGCTGGCCTTCCCACCCCAACAAACTATTATTTTCCCGCGGCTTTGGCATCACGGTCTTCAGCTCCATTCCCTCTGGCAGTTTGTCTCGCCAGGGGTTAAACCTGCTCCATCCTTCACTCAATCACAGACCAGTTTAAACCGGTTTGGGGTGGGGGGGGTGCTTTGTGTAGCCCATGGATTCTTTGGAAGATCACTCGGAGCTGTGGTGATGTCACTGCTGCTGACTCAAAAGCTCTTGAGTCAGCACAGCTGTGTGGGCCTTTTTTAAGCTATATATGAAATGTGCATTTGTATGCATATATTCTATGAACAGGTCATGGACATATTCATCAATTAGTTTGCTTCAGAGTGGGTCGCGTATGGTTTCTCAGAGAGTTTGAATACACGTAACGACACGGCTATGCATAATTGTGATTGTGTTACCATGGCGCACTTCTTTCTGTCAAGTCTTTTACAAACTCGCTTCGTAGGCGTCTCCATCAGGTACTATTAATGTAATACAGGGATTTAGGGCAGCATAGACATATGACAGTTGCATCCATACGTTGCTCTGGGTTTAGCTTATGGCTGGTCCTTGAGGTTTATACTTTGGCAGTCCAAATAACTACAAAATATTTGTTTAATAAGGGGATATCCATCAGATTGATGACTAGGTTGTGCTTGCTGCAGTTGGAAATGAGTATGCTTTGACAGCTGTGCTTGATAATGTTGCTTTGTTTACAGGTTGGTTAGCGGATGCATTTAGAAGTGATTTTAAACGTAAGCAAATAACGCGCGCAATATACAGTTTCACCGCACGCCTTGCCCAGGCCATGGTGTAACGCCTAATAATGTCCTGACTTTACTTGCTTTAAAAACGGCGGCCGTCTCCGCCGTTTTTATTGTAGACCTATGGCATTGTAGGGCTATGTCAAGTTTAAAAATCAAGATATTACAACATAATCATGATTTGACCACTGTTTATTCATTGGCAGGCAACTTCTGCAACATTCTTCAACAGACCAGTGACCAGGCCAGTGACCATCGTTTCTTGAAATTTTGAATCAGCTGTTTCAGATTTCTTATATTGCGACATAGCCTCACAATTCCCAGTAGTTGGTAGTCATGTGGATTTAATTGGACGACGATGGTCTCATCTAAAAATGCTATATAGACAACTTGCCAACGGCTATTTATGGCTCGTTTGTGATGTAGCCTCACTTTGACTACTCGGGTTGGTTTCTGTCATTAAGAAATGTTGTCCGTCAAGTACAGAAAACTCCATCCACAGGGAAGTAAAACGAACGACCTCTGTGTTGACACTAAGCGTAGCTGCTACTTGACAGCATAGCTTTGTTTTTAGTTGTCGACATTGAACACAAATCTTACCTCAACAATCGATCACACCGCAGAAGTTGCGTGTGATCATTTGGGTTGATTTGTTTCTGCACGGACCCCATCGCAGCAGTGTTGCGCTACCTGACCACCAAATAGCATATCAACTTGAGGAGGTTTTACGGCAGGTAGTCAGAACAAAGTAAGACACACATAGGGGAAGTATACATGTCTTGTGGTGGCAGTATCTGTTGTGTCTTTAGTCAGGGCTGTTTGAATGTAATGGAGCCATCGTAACTCACACTGCGGTGTTCTCGCAGGGAGGGAGCAGCCATGTCGGAGGAGGCCGCGCGGTTGACGCGTAGCCAAAAGCGGGCGCTGGAGCGGGACCACCCGGGCCCGGCCGGCTCCTCCTCCTCCTCCTCGGAGGATATGGACACGAGTAAGCGGGTGAAGCTGGAGGTGGGAGACCTGGCGGCAGCAGCAGCAGCAGGGCACATGGATGTGGACGAGCGACCCGAGGACGGCGGCGGAGGCGCAGAGGTGAAGTCTGAGCAGGCCTCCAAAGCGGCTGCGAGTCTCCTGAAGACGGGGGAGGTGAAGGCGACCATTAAAGTGGAGGTTCAGACCCGAGACGAACCTGTTGACATGAGCACAACAAAAAGGTACGTTGAGTTTGTTGCTTGTGCAATGCTTTAGATGAATTGGTGTGGGGGGTTTTAAGCAGGGCTGTAGTCCAGATTGAGTCCGATTCCCCAAAGACCGAAGGCGGGTCGAGGCCAAGACCGTAAATCAGATTGGGGACCAAGACCAGGTGGTTATATTGATTGCCTTAAATGAAAGAGGGGCTTCTAAAGGCATATTTCAACCAAACGCATTGTAAACAATGTTCATATGCGTCTGCGTGGAATGGAAAACGACAGCCTTTATTCTTAAAATATAGGCAGTGTTTTGGCTGGTTTGGGATGGTGGTGAGGGCCAGAGGATGCTAGTCTGACAAATGGACTGTTGAGGGTTTCTGTCTAAGTGCTGTGAGCACGGTGTGTGTGTGTGTGTGTGTGTGTGAGAGAATTGAGTTGAACGTTGTTTTCACAAAGTTTGTGGTCACATATGAGTCACTCAGGAAGTATTTTTGACATGTTGGTGGCTTACCGTCATTTTGAAAGTTTTTCAAGTTCCTCAGATCTGGTCTCCATTTTCTCCGTTGGCAGCACCTGAACTCAAAATGAAGGCTGTGTGTCACAAACTGGTTCGAACTGGCTGTCGCTATGGTTTCCACATGGGGAAGGAGCAGTTGGAGGAAGGAGGGGCCAGTGTTGATGGGTGGGTGTGTCACATGATCGGACAGAAATGCCTGATGTCATGTGATGTTTTAGTAGGGTGATTAATATACGCGCGCACGCATGCACGCACGCACACGCACGCACACACACGCACCACACACACACACACACACACACGCACACACACACACACACACACACACACACACACACACACACACACACACACACACACACACACACACACACACACACACACACACACACACAGGTGATTGCAGTGAAACGGACGAAGGAGATAACAGAAATTAGTCAGTTGGTTTCATATGTGATGTATCACGAGTTCACACACGTTCACCTGGCGTAACCCTCTGCACGCACTTTAATTACCCAAAGGTTTTTTTATTGACCTTTCATATCCAGTTGAAGCAACCACTTTAGTCCAAGTCTCTCAAATATGAAGCTGTTTTAAAGAAAATATCTTTCACGCATTGCTTGACTTCCACCGACCTGTGCATATCTCAAAGCAAACTTCGGGAAAATGTAGGTATTTGTACCTCTTAAAATGGATGGCTCCTGTAGTGTTGCCACTGTTTGTAGTTTGTGTGTTGTCACGAACGGTGGCCCTATGCCACATTTTGGCATTTGGGTCTGCGATTATGTAAGATAATTGAATCAACAGCGTGAACAGGCCATGTGACAGTCATGTGACCTATCATGGTGATTGCCGCTTGCTCTGTAAATAGTTATTGTCGGTCAGTTTGTTTTTAGACTGCGCCACCTAATGTAAGGGGAGGAGTGGCCTTGGCTGGAATGCGTGAAGACGCTATTTCAAAGGAGAAATGTGCATGAATAATTTGGTGTTGGGAGTGAATGAGGCGAGGTGGCGGCAAAGTAATGAGTGAGTGAGGCTGCACACAATAGGCTGGCTCCCAGCCATCTCTACCCCTCCCCCACACACACACACACACACACACACACCGTCACCCTCTCCAGGATCTTCAGCGGACCTCCGCGCCGCTAAGCTCCCTGACTGCGGTGTCAGCAGCCGGGAGAGAGGGAGGAGCCGAGGCCCAGGATGAGAGCCTCTGACTAGGCCTCGCCTGAGAACAAGGGGGGGGCGGGGGCGGAGGACTGAGGCCCTGTCTGGATGGTAGTCTGACTGGGGCCTCGAGGCCAACCTGGATCCCCCCGCGCTCACAAAGACGGGACAATCTTGGCGAAATCTACTTAAATGATGCATAGATGCGGTCCGCTGATTCTGCTGGGCTTGGGGAAATATTTTTGACGTAATCTACTTCCAAATGACCACTGCCTTTGCATCGCCGTCCCTTTGCCGCCACGGTCACCCTGCTTCTGCCCACAACACGCCCTCACCACCTTGTTCCAATAACCATTTTTATTGGTTTTATTGGCCAGTCCGCCAACCATAAGCGTTTACCAGAACGCTGCTGGTTATATGGGAAGATTTATTGTTCCATGACGGCACTGAGTCTGTTTATCAGTTGACACGAAGAAATGACTCAACTGAAATCCTCACGAAGCAGCTGTGGGATCATTCAGGAGCACCGTAGTGCAATTTCAGTAATCGCACTCTAAAGAAGCCTGATTCACGTGTCGTCTTTCCATTTTTATAAACCTCTACATCTTCTACTTCCCCCATTCCTCAAGGATGTGTGCTCATAGCTAGCACGACGCTAGTAGCAACCGCGGCCTGTCGTCATGACCGCAGATGAACGGCAGCTCGGCTTTCATCTTGGCCTTATGGGAACCAGACAACGTAGGCTAACAGGGTTTCCCAAACAAGCTGTTCATGGGCTGTCCAGCGATTTTAAAACGCCAACCTACGTGAATGGTGCTGATCTGCATATCAAGAGAGCAACCTCTACATACAGTATTGGCAGAGAAAACGATCAGGTGTTTATAAGGTGGAAGGAAGAGTATATTGATGCCTTTTCAAATCACACAACGTATATACATGAGCCATACAAGCAGTTAGTTGACCTGCTGTTCTCCAGACCATCACTGTCTCTCTGGGTAAACCATAGAAGGAAGGAGTCACTGGTCTTGGGCTGGCGGTACAGGATGTTTCTGATGTGGTATGATGATGTGGAACAATGTCAGGAAATATGAAGTGTAGCCGCGCACGTAATGGGCATTTCTCAACGTAATGATGTGTGTGTGTGTTTGCGCTGTGCTCATAACACCGGCCCCAGCACCAGCTGACTTGTTTGTAGATCCAGGAGGCATCGGGTTCTTCCAACTCTCAAAGGGATCATGGCGCTTTGTAAATTGGGTCGCGTACGGCGTCGTGGATGGGCAGTGGGAAAGCAACTCGACACAAGCACGCAACAACGGGCAGCACTGCAGCAAGTCTCTGGTCTTCTGGCCGTCGGAGTCTCTCTAGGAGATCGGGGCAGGTTGTCTGGCAACTGGGGGCTTCGGGATTTCCACTTTGTGTCGGTGGCTAGTGCCTCATGTGTCCACCTGTACTTAGTTTGCCGTGTGTGTGTGTGTGTGTGTGTGTGTGCGTGGTTATATTCTGGCGTCACCATCCAATATACGCAACTGAATCGCCCGTTTCTGACCTCAAATTCCCAATACCCAGCGTTCCCGGGGTAAAATGCTACGGAGGGGTGGGGCATAATGCACCGATGGCACTGATTGGTTTGATGGATGCGTCAAGCTGATGAAAGCTTACTGGTCATTGGATCTCTCTCATTATGAATACCTCTCATTGGATCGCTGCTGTGTAGCGGGTGGCGTCGCCTAGAGCTGTGCCAGATACAAGGTGATATAAACCGCAATAAACATGATTTTATTCGTCGTGTTTTGATGAGTATTTTGGTTGGTTATTGTATTACATAAGCCCTTATATCCCTCTTGGCTCGTCGTCGTGTTCCCTGATGGGGCAGGGGTGGCGGCAACAACATTTAATTCATTTTTATCCAAATAAAGTGATATGTGTCTATGCAGTCCATTACAGATGAACCATGTGTATTTTACTTCTTTTTTTTTTTTTTTTTAATGGTGGTCAAAGGAAGGGAGTGGCCGGTCTGGTTGCCTTGATAATCGAACCAGATAAGGGGGCACAGGCAGCTTGTCCCTTTGCCCCCTCCCCCTTCCGCCATGACAGCGCTATTGATTTCTTGAATCGAACCTCCTCCTCCTCCTTGTGTTCCTGGTTAGCATTGCCCTGCTACCGCGCAGATGATTAAAATCATAACCCAATGATGCCCTCTAGTGGCGTGAGGTTGACACTGCAACTACAGTTCCCAGTTCTTTTCTGATTTCGATCGGCCTTTTCATTGACAATCGTTTTCCCACTCCAGCGAGGTCAAGCGGGAGCGGCAGCCACCATCGCCGGACGACGTCATCGTGCTGTCGGACAACGAGCCGTCCAGCCCCGTGATGAACGGCCACTGCTTCACCAAGACCGACACGGACAAACTCATGGTAACACATTCGTCCACCAAATGGCGTATTAATTAGATTATTTTTGGAACCTTGGAACGGCCTCTTTGTCATGTGATGAAATATAATCAAAAATTCAAGTATTCCATCCAGATTTATGGAAAAGTTCAAATTAAAAGTTGACTATAATTTTTGCTTGAGTCTTTAGTCATGCTCATACTTCGTTTCCTATCAATATCTCCATCAACGTGGCTAAACACTCATAAAGGACTCCTATTATACCACCAGGTGTGGGCGTGATTAGCCATTCCAGGCAGTTTCAAAAACCGCTTGGAATCAGGGTTGGAAAAGTCGTTGTGTCCACCCAGGTGGATAGATCAGCCTCCCAGTTGCTCCAGTCCCACTGAGTAGGCTGGTCGGCAGGTCGACCATACTTCTAGGTGGACACTCCCAAAAGTGTGTGTGTGTGTGTGTGTGTGTGTGTGTGTGTGTGTGTGTGTGTGTGTGTGTGTGTGTGTGTGTGTGTGTGTGTGTGTGTGTGTGTGTGTGTGTGTGTGTGTGTGTGTGTGTGTGTGTGTGTGTGTGTGTGTGGTCCCTTGGGGGCGTGTCCAGAAGAGCAGCCCTGAGGAGCGTGAGCGCGTCATCAAGCAGCTGAAGGAGGAGCTGCGACTGCAGGAGGCTAAGCTGGTGCTGCTGAAGAAGTTGCGGCAGAGCCAGATACTGAAGGAGAGCGCCGTGCAGAAGGTATCCGACACCCGCGCGCACACACACGTGCACGCACACAATTGATTACATGGGCTGCATGTTTACACTCATCCTCTAACAACAAACGTGCGAAAAGTTAGTTTTTAGTAAAGGCCTCTCTTCTCTCTTCTCCAGTCGACAGGTTCTGTGGCCACACCCCCTCCTCTGGTGAGAGGCAGCATCACATCAGGCAAAGGGCCCCTCCAGGTAGTCCACACCGTTTTGCTTTCAGCGAGACCCGCGCTTTGCAGTGTTCAGACTTCAACACTTTACTGTTGCCACACATGGTTGGTGAATGAATGAATGAACGGTCGGTTGGTTGTGGTTGCAGGTGACGGGCCGCAGCTCAGGTACAGTGATCCCTCCTCCGCTGGTGCGAGGCGGGCAGCAGCACGCCCCGTCCAAACAGAACTCTCAGATCGCCATGCCACCGCTGGTAAGAGGAGCACAGGTAGGTGCCACCTGAACCTCCGCACGACAATTAACTTCTAGCAGGCAGGCAAGACTTCCATAGTTCACCCCATCACCCCGTGTGTGTGTCCCTCCACATCAGCCCATCGCTGTGACTCCGCAGCAGATCGCCAGCCTGCGTCAGCAGCAGCAGCAGCACAGCGGGTCAGGCCCCCCGCCGCTGCTGCAGGCCCCCCGGGCGTCAGTGCCCAACGTGCAGGTGCAGGGCCAGAGGATCATCCAGCAGGGACTCATCAGGGTGGCCAACGTGGCCAACAACAACGTCATGGTCAACATCCCCCAGGTAGGAGGAGCGCACCCCCCCTCCTCGTACCCACTTCAGAGGACGTTCCTTATATCACCAAGACTTGTTGGAGGACAATCGCATCAAACAGAGTCCGGTGCTCATATTTATGGCAAAAAAGTGCAGGGTGTTACATAACAGGAGTCTGCGGACCGAGCAGGTGCTAGACCATACGAATCACGTGAGAAGCCCCTGTGCCGTGCAAAACATGGGTACACGGAGTTCATACAGGATGAGTGCCTCAAGGTGAGGGGAGGAGATGTATCGTCCCTAGCTGAGAGGGCCGTAACTCCACAGATAAGGTGTTTTTCCGCTGACAAGGGATACAACCTTGACTGGACCATGGTGCCATTGTACTGGAGCCTTAGTTCACGTAGAGTTCATGAAAAACAGAAACTAGGCAGAACATGTCTCTATAAGAATATGGTGTGCAGTACAAAGAAACATACAGGCATGTAGAACCTTTAACTATATGTATATGGTCATTTTTCCACGACAATCATCGTCTCTGCTCGTTCTCAGTGAAGCAACTTTTGTGCTGATCCCCCCGATCGGTCCGATTCAGCACATTTTATTAATTACATTTGTGACTGATGTTTCAGTGAGGATGTTTTTCGATGGAATGTCAGCTAGCTTATATTGAAATGTAAATTCTGTATATATTGAATTGTATTGAATCTTTTTCAGTCATATTTATATTTATTTTTTTTGTTTTATGTGAGCTGCTGTAACGCCTTTCGGATGAATAAAGTCCATCTGTGGCTCAAAGGCTAATGTCGCGCGGCCTTTCATTCCCAGGCCTCTCCAACCCACCTGAAGGGCTCCACAGTCAATTCCAACTCCGTCACAGAGTCCCCAGCGAGCCGGCAGGCCGCGGCTAAGCTGGCCCTGCGTAAGCAGCTGGAGAAAACCCTCCTGGAGATCCCTCCGCCCAAACCCCCCGCCCCCGAGTTCAACTTCCTCCCATCCGCTGCCAACAATGAATTCATCTACTTGTTGGGGCTGGAAGAAGTGGTTCAGAAGCTGCTGGAGATGCATGGCAGGGGTAGGTTCCTTCTTTTTCGATCCGCTTTTATTCTGTTTCTTTTTGGTGGGGCATGCCTAATATTTGTCCTACTGACCCCCACACAGGTAACTTAGGCCCGACTGCGGGGATGGCGAATTCTCTCCCCAAGGAGCCGCACACCTGTCTCCAGTGCAAGACGGACTTCACCTCCCGCTGGCGCCAGGAGAAGGCCGGCCCCATCCTCTGCGACCAGTGCATGTCGTCCAACCAGAAGAAGGCCCTGAAGGCCGAGCACACCAATCGGCTGAAGGCGGCCTTCTACAAGGCGCTGCAGCAGGAGCAGGAGATCGAGCAGCGCAGCCTCCAGCAGGCCGCAGCGGCTGCCGCCGCTTCATCCTCGTCGTCGTTGTCCTCCTCGTCGGTCTCCATCTCCAAAAACACCTCTCCATCGTTGTCCAAGACTGAGCAGCAGATCATGGTCTCCCAGCAGTACAAGCAGGTCCGAGCCGCCATGCAGCAGCAGCAGCAGCAGCAGCAGCAGCAGCAGCACAGGGGGACGCCCATGGCCCGCCACCACTCCACCATCAAGGTGAGCACGTGCCGAGCGGCTGTAAGCTTTAATGGGAACCTATCGTTTTGTTTTGTACATGACTGAAAACCAATCAGAACTGTTCGTGTGTGTGTGGTGAGAAACAGGGTCAGTTGATGATCTGTAATGTGATATCCACCCTATACTAACAGCAGGGTCCGTGTTGACTCATGAACCAGTTATTCATCATGGGGCTCAACCAACCAACTGCTTATACATAGAAGTGAAATATGTTGCACGATATGTCTGCTTATTAAAGGTACTATATGTAAGAATCAGTGCAATCTGAGCTCTGTGGGTTGAGACAATAACAATCAGAAAGTAATATTAGTTCTGATTGTTATTGTCTCAACCCGCGGAGCTCAGAATGCACTGATTCTTACATATAGTACCTTTAACGGTTGCTTAACACATCGACCAGACATCACGACGCATCATCTTATGCCTTGATGACTTCATGCCTTCATCTGCCTTTCCAGAGCACGGGTCAGATGTCTCGTAGCATCCAGTCTCCGGTGAGCTCCCGCGGCTTGGCCCACTCCTACCCCTCCTCCTCCCAGCTGCAGAACGCCGGGGTGGCTGCGGTGGCGGCGGCCATGGCCAACAGGCCCATGAAACACGGGGCCGCCCGCCCGCTGCAGCAGGGGCCCAAGGTCAGCACCGCGGGCAGCGGCGGCGCTAACCAGGTCAACATGGCCGCCTGGAGGAAGCAAAGCGGCGGGAACACGGGTATATTGAGTTTCTCTCTCTGTCTCTCCCTGTCTCTCTCGGTCTCTGTCTGTCTGTGTCTCTGTCTCTCTCTCTTTCTCTCTCTGTCTCTCTGTCTGTGTCTCTCTTTCCATTTTTAGATGTGATGTTTTAATTGGTGCCAAAATGTGTTTGCCATTTTAGAAGCAAGATGATGGGCTTACCGATATACATTTACCTTGTCCCCGGCAGGTGTCACCATGACGTACGTGAACCCCAGCTTGACCGCCCACAACGCCAGCTCTGCCGTGGAACGCCAGTATCTGCTGGACATGATTCCCTCCCGTTCAATCTCCCAGACGGCCAACACATGGAAATGATGATGCCCCTTTACCTTCCACCATAACTATCATCCCACCCCCACACCCCACCCCTACCTTTTCCATTGAAATAATATCATCACCCTAACTATCAACCTAACTATGGACGATGCTGGTGGGAAGGAGCCACGTTTTGACCAATATTTAGGAAGAGAAGGAAAAAAAAGTCCAAAAAAAGATGTCTCCCCCTTGCTCTTTCTGCTGCCGTCTCTTCTCCTCTACGTCCTATGGATTGTGAATATTCAGGAACGCTTGAGATCGGACGCTCACACACGACCTCGAGTACGTCTCGTCCCGTTATCTCTCCTACCCGCCGCCACCACCACCACCGCCGCCGCCGCCGGTTAAGACTCCCGTTTGCACTCTCCGTCTCTGGATCTGGCTGGGAGATGTACACCATCTGGCACCGTCGAAGATTAGCCTTACCTTTCACCAACCCCCCCCCCCAACCCCTCTCTCCAGTCGACAGCGGGGGCACTAGGACCCTGTGGTGACTAGACTATAGGCTCTGAAGAGGACCACCCTGTTGGGATTTTAGTTTTATTTTTTACCCCCAGCTCTCCCTCCCCAATAATTTCTCAAATCTATGCGCTATAGCTAATATGGACTCCTATATGATAAGTAGTGGTCACCTGTCCTCACAAGAAATTGTTCACTGCCATTCATGTTGGGGGAAAAAAGACTAAAAAACTACCATAATCAATACTTTATTTTTTTCCCCCCCAAGGTGAGTGGCAGGGGGCAAAGCTTCTGAAGTAATATGGCCGCTATCACATCCATAGAGCCTGCGTAGCTGTGGAAAATACAACGATGTCCGTCAACGACCAGGGGAACCTTGAGTAAAATGGCCGTTCATTCGTCGTTACTCGGCTACAGTCCATGACTGGG
This sequence comes from Coryphaenoides rupestris, assembly GCA_002895965.2. Taxonomy (NCBI): domain Eukaryota; kingdom Metazoa; phylum Chordata; class Actinopteri; order Gadiformes; family Macrouridae; genus Coryphaenoides; species Coryphaenoides rupestris. The sequence goes on from PIJE02001748.1 coordinate 62,628, forward strand.
CCTCTATGGCAGGGAGAGTAGCTTGTGGGCCATCCATGACATAACTGCTTCAGCTTTGCAAAAATGATTACTAAAGACTGTAAAAAAAAAAGAAAAAAAGGAAAAAAAAACAAACAAACAAAAAAAAAAAGTCTATCGACACACGGATTGCCTCTTCTCTCTTCACTTGTGTGTGTGTGTGTGTGTAAAGGAGAGAATACGGGGTGGGCTGTGTGTGCGTGCGTGCGCTCGTGTGTGTGTGTGTGTGTGTGAGTAGGGATAATTTTGTATGGCTGAATACGAAACGTCTTCTGTAAGTCATATACTGTGTTTGAGATCTTGCGCTCCCGGAGGCTCGGAGGCGGCCTCATGCCGAGGCTAACGTTACTGTTGAGGTGGTTTTACATCTGCTGGGTTCTGTGTTTTAGCCGACTTTCAATGACTTGTTTCTAAGATGAAGACCGTTTAAAAACAGATAAATGTCTCGCTGTCTAATATTTAAACAAAAATGAAAAATGCAGACCGTTTGTTCGTTTGGAGGGACTTCTTTAATATTGTAGAGAAAAAAAAAACGAGAAAAAAAAAACGTCCAAAGAACTAGCGGAGCCCAAATGGAGCATCTTCTTCTAGAATGTTTCGCGTCTCTTTGAAACCCTCTTTGGACATATTCAAAAAAATACATAAGTTCCTGCTAAGACGAGGGGTTGTAAACGATCACGGTCATAGTTCATGACGTGGGTTTACTTTTAGTTGTAGGTTGTGGCGCATTCTTTGTTTTGTTTCGTTTTCCTCTGTAGAGAAATTGTCTGGGTTTATTTATAGGGTCCCCCGTTAGTTGAGATTTGCATTGCATTCAACCCCCCCCCCCCCCCCCCCCTTAAAGTTGAAATGGATCTTCCATTTTTAAATGTGCTTATATCCTCTGGCCGGCACCCCCTGCACACACCCTGTATTGGTTTATAAGACGCTGGTCACGTTTCAGAATGTAGTTATGACACACGCACATCAAAAAAGAACATTTGAAAAACCAAACATACCATGGGTTTATTTTCATTTACTTTGTCTGCTTTGAGGTGATGTACACGACTTGTCGACTATAATTGGTTATTTAAATTGTTTTGGGGCGTAAGCTGCAATGCATTCTCCGTGGATTCAGCGGCACAGGATAAGCTAGTGGGTGAAATACAAGATGGTCCAAAAAAAACGTAACGCAGTAAATATGCTCGGTCGACGTGTCGTCGTCACCGTTTCACTTTGCGGCGACCGCCTCGCGAGGTACCTACAATTGGATGCTTACAAAAATAGCCGTCTTGGGTTGTCATGGATACTTAAATTATTAGTTTTAAATTGTTTGTGTCTCTGTGTGGCGTGCACAATGGTCGACAAACAAAAGCAGTCTGGAGAAGCTTTGTGCATTCTTGTGCATCAAGACTGCGGACACTCAAGTTAGGCAACTTTCATTTATAGCTAAACCTTGTATATCCTTTACAAACATGCAGTGTTTTTGTTATAAGTATAACCCCATACTTTAGGACGTTTTCTTTTTTTTTCTTTGTGTACAGACCCATGTATCTGTCCCAGTTCTTTTGTAAGGATTGTACAATGCCATTATCGGGGAAATTCTGACCTTGTTGATTCATAGGTTGTGCTTTTTTATTTTTGTTTGTTTTGTTTTTTCCCGAGGCCAGTGCTCCAGCAAGCACCACGCTTCTGTATTGAAAGCTAATGTCTCAGTGTTTAGTAGGAGGCGACAGGATCATTTATCACTTGTAGAGTCCCAGAGGGTGTTTTTGGTAACATCGGGGGTCACTGGGACCCTCCCCGGTGCACTCATTTTCACAGTTGTTCTTCGATTTTCAAATCTCCAGAGAACGTTCTAGGTCCGTCGGTGTGTATCGCAGACGAGTGTCGGAAGTGGCAGAAAGGATTCGAGCGCGTGACTGTAAATGCGAACAGGCTGGGGAGTTGTTTTGAGTTCAACGTGTTGCCCCGCTAGGCCTCAGTGTACCACTGTGTGTTGCCGCCCCCCCCCCCCCCTGCTGGTGTTGTGCTGCTGCGACAGTCAAGACGTCATCATTCCTTTTCCTCCCAAGCATCGCCGCTCGGTGAAATAGATGTGTACAGGAAATATACGTTTGGATTATTTTCTTTTCTCTCTCTCTCTCTTCTCTCTCTCTCTCTCTCTCTCTCTCCCGGCTCTATCAAGTAATAATAAAAACTAATTTTAACCCCTCTTTCACGTTTTGGATTGTTCTGTGAGTTTGTTGTGGTTTTCCCTTGTGTCCCACTGTGTCATGGTTTTATAGGCCCCCGCTTGAGGCCTATAAAACTAAAGATTTGGGTGCCTTGATCTTGACTTCTAAGAGTTCAGACGGAGACACACAGACAGACAGACACACAGACAGACACTCAGCACAGACCACTCAGACAGACAGACAGCAGAACGACACCACACACACAAATTGAGTCAAGTTAATTGTGAGGCAGATGATGCTGCCGGCTGCTGTAGCCAAGTGGACGTTGGGGTCGGGGCTTGACCCCCCCCCAGGATGAACTGGATGAAGGCCTGGCAGGAGTCTCCCAACAACACTGCATGCTCGAGATACTGGCCGACGAGGCGCGCGTTACTCTGCCCCGTTCTCATGTCAACGATTCTCATGGCCGCGTTGGAGCCATGGCTCGACCTGCGGGTGACTTTGACCCCCGAGTGTGCGTTGAGTCGCATTGCCCCCTCATTCGCGGCCTCCACTGGCTAAGCGTGTTTTAAATTTACACTATGAATGTCTTTTAGTGAATTCAGCTGTTGCCCCTCGAAATCTGTCCAGCACATCCAAGTCGATCCATGGAGACAGACTTGGGCCCAATCTATCAAAGGTGACCTTTTGACGTGCGTCTACGGTGTACCACTGTGGGTTCCGAGTTGCAATGCGATACGAATACCACTAGGTGGCAGTGGATCAACAGTCCTGGGCCTGTGCCCCGAACATCTATCCAATTATCACTGTGTGTGTGTGTATGAGATGGGGCGTAGTCCCCTCTGTAGGCCTAGATCAATATGTGTGTTCCCCATACAGATATAACAGCCTTACTACGCAGTCCTCACCGAGCATGAACGTGTCAAAGGCAATCTCCAATCTAATCCGAGTTTTTATTTTCTCGTAAAAAAGACACGAGACGCAATTAGCAGCGTGGTTGCCACTCCACACGTCGAGTGGTCATTATGTTTAGCAAATATGTTTTGATTTCCCTTCATCCTCATCCTCCTCCTCCTCCTCAGTATCATCGAGACTCATCCTCGTCAGAACGGAAGGTGTTGCCGTTCTGTAGCTCATTTTATGCTTGTGTGTGTGAAGTGTTTTCTTCTCACGATGGCATCCTCTGCATGTGGTGTGGTGAGTGTGTTTGAAGAGGATGAGTGGGTGAGGGAGGGAGGGAGGGAACGGGAAGGGGGAGGGGGGGGGGGATTCCACTTGCCACAGCCAATCCGGTGGCTTGCATCCCGCCCCACCCCGCCGGCTCTGCCTCCCCTGGTGAACAGTGGTAGTAGTTCACCAGCTACTCAGAGCCAGGCGCTGTTTAGCGGGGGGGGGGGGGGGGATACACTGATGATGTATGAGTCCCAGTGAGAAACACACACACACACACATATATATTTATATATACAGAGAGTGAGTGATTGAGAGAGAGAGAGAGTGTGTGTGTGTGTGTGTGTGTGGGGGGGGGGGGTAGGTGAAGAAAAAAAAACAGGACACAAAATCAGTCTTGTGAGTGGGAGACGGTGATCACCTTCCAGCATCCGAACCAATAGAAAGAGAGAGAGAGGGAGAGGGAGAGAGACACAGAGGCACAACAGGAGAGAGAGAGCGAGATAGCGAGCGAGCCTATTTATATGCTCAGACTACACTCAGAGAGCGCGAGAGAGAGAGAGAGAGAGAGAGAGAGAGCCGGCACGAGCGTGTGTGTGTGTGTGTGTCTGTGTGGCTTGCCGACTGTTCATTCATTCTGCAGAGTAGGCATCGAGTGTGCATGTGGTGGGCAGTTTTTTCTTCTTCTTCTTCTTCTCCTTCTTCTTCTTCTTCTCCTTCTTCTTCTCCTTCTTCTTCTTCTCCTCCCCTCTCTTCCTCGAAGTGGTCGAAGCTCAGCCCGCCTTGCCTGAGTCCCCGTTGGCCCGAGACGGACGAGATGAACCACAGCCATAGCACCGCCGAAGTGGGGTCCGAGAGCTCCGAGCCCCTGCGTTACCTCAGGTAGGTGGACGCCTCCACGCCGCTCCACTGTTTCTTCACTCCGCATCCTTATGCTACTCTACTCTATTCCATGATGATCACGCTCAGCAACAGCCACGCATCACACTCTGATCTCCTGATCAGAGAGGTGTGGTGAGAGAGAGAGAGAGAGAGAGAGAGAGAGAGAGAGAGGGGCACTGCTGGTTAACCTGTGTTCCCTCTAATCACTCTGTCTCTCCACCCTGACAGCAGTCTGCTGTTACTACCCATGATGATGAAGAGCGCCAGAGAAGGGCGATATTTGTGTATCTGTGACATGGAGTGACGATGAGATGTTTGCATGAGTGGGACTGGGTATGTGTTGTTGTTGTTGTTGTTGTCGTCATTATTGTATGATTGATAAAGCGGCCGGTAAAGTGTGGATGCTTTGGATTGATGGCGCATAGGTGGTTCATTTCATTTCATCCGCCTTCATATGTCGTTCTGTGCCGGCAAGCATCGACAGCATCTTTGCAGCGCGGGGTGGTCTCCAGCCTCCCACACATCCTGGTAGTTGTGTCTCCCAGCCCCGCGCGGAGGGGGGTAGGTGGGTGGGGTGGGTGGGTGTAATCAAAAGACGACCAGATTGCATTACATATATCCGCGGCGGTTATTAAATCGCCGGCGCCATGTTTCATTCCGGCGGCTGTTCACCACCGACGCTCCTCCGCCCCTCCGCCCGACTCCGCCGCCTGCAAAAACCCCTTGGAAGTTGAGTCAGTTTGGCGCACACACACACACACACACACACACACACACACACTTTTATAGGCCCCCGCTTGAGGCCTATAAAACTAAAGATTTGGGTGCCTTGATCTTGACTTCTAAGAGTTCAGACGGAGACACACACACACACACACACACACACAGACAGACAGACAGACAGACAGACAGACAGACTCACACAGACACAGACAGACAGACACTCAGACAGACTCACTCACTCAGACACAGACAGACAGACAGACTCACTCAGACAGACACACACACACACTCACAATTGAGTCAAAGTTAATTGTGAGGCAGATGATGCTGCCGGCTGCTGTAGCCAAGTGGACGTTGGGGTCGGGGCTTGACCCCCCCCCAGGATGAACTGGATGAAGGCCTGGCAGGAGTCTCCCAACAACACTGCATGCTCGAGATACTGGCCGACGAGGCGCGCGTTACTCTGCCCCGTTCTCATGTCAACGATTCTCATGGCCGCGTTGGAGCCATGGCTCGACCTGCGGGTGACTTTGACCCCCGAGTGTGCGTTGAGTCGCATTGCCCCCTCATTCGCGGCCTCCACTGGCTAAGCGTGTTTAAATGTACACCATGAATGCCTTTTAGTTAATTCAGCTGTTGCCCCTCAAAATCTGTACAGCACATCCAAGTCGATCCATGGAGAAAAACTTGGGCCCAATCAATCAAAGGCGACTTTTTGACGTGCGTCTACGGTGTACCACTGTGGGTTCAGAGTTGCAATGCGATACGAACACCACTAGGTGGCAGAGTGGATCAACAGTCCTGGGCCTGTGCCCCGAACATCTATCCAATTATCACTGTGTGTGTATGAGATGGGGCGTAGTCCCTCTGTAGGCCTAGATCAATGTGCGTGTTCCCCATACAGCTATAACAGCCGTACTACGCAGTCCTCACCGAGCATGAACGTGTCAAAGGCAATCTCCAATCTAATCCAAGTTTTATTTTCTCGTAAAAAAGACACGAGGCGCAATTAGCAGCGTGGTTGCCACTCCACACGTCGAGTGGTCATTATGTTTAGCAAATATGTTTTCATTTCCCTTCATCCTCATCCTCCTCCTCCTCCTCCTCAGTATCATCGAGACTCATCCTCGTCAGACGGAAGGTGTTGCTGTTCTGTAGCTCATTTTATGTCGTGTGTGTGAAGTGTTTTCTTCTCACGATGGCATCCTCTGCATGTGTGTGTTGAGAGTGTTTGAAGAGGATGAGGGAGGGAGGGAGGGAGGGAATGGGGAAGGGGAGGGGGGGGGCGATTCCACTTGCCACAGCCAATCCGGTGGCTTGCATCCCGCCCCACCCCGCCGGCTCTGCCTCCCCTGGTGAACAGTGGTAGTAGTTCACCAGCTACTCAGAGCCAGGCGCTGTTTAGGGGGGGGGGGGGGGGATACACTGATGATGTATGAGTCCCAGTGAGAAACACACACACACACACATATATATTTATATATACAGAGAGTGAGTGATTGAGAGAGAGAGAGAGTGTGTGTGTGTGTGTGTGTGTGGGGGGGGGGGGGAGGTGAAGAAAAAAAAACAGGACACAAAATCAGTCTTGTGAGTGGGAGACGGTGATCACCTTCCAGCATCCGAACCAATAGAAAGAGAGAGGGAGAGGGAGAGAGACACAGAGGCACAACAGGAGAGAGAGAGCGAGATAGCGAGCGAGCCTATTTATATGCTCAGACTACACTCAGAGAGCGCGAGAGAGAGAGAGAGAGAGAGAGAGAGAGCCGGCACGAGCGTGTGTGTGTGTGTGTGTCTGTGTGGCTTGCCGACTGTTCATTCATTCTGCAGAGTAGGCATCGAGTGTGCATGTGGTGGGCAGTTTTTTCTTCTTCTTCTTCTTCTCCTTCTTCTTCTTCTTCTCCTTCTTCTTCTCCTTCTTCTTCTTCTCCTCCCCTCTCTTCCTCGAAGTGGTCGAAGCTCAGCCCGCCTTGCCTGAGTCCCCGTTGGCCCGAGACGGACGAGATGAACCACAGCCATAGCACCGCCGAAGTGGGGTCCGAGAGCTCCGAGCCCCTGCGTTACCTCAGGTAGGTGGACGCCTCCACGCCGCTCCACTGTTTCTTCACTCCGCATCCTTATGCTACTCTACTCTATTCCATGATGATCACGCTCAGCAACAGCCACGCATCACACTCTGATCTCCTGATCAGAGAGGTGTGGTCCCCCCCCACCCACTCCTTAGCACCACGCTACTGGGTTTAATGACTCACATTGAAGTGGTAATTTCAGGTGTGTTTTGCATCAATCTTCGAATACATTGTCTTGTATTCGTGTCATCAGTAAACACACCCAGCAAGCTCCCACCTGTGAGGTCAGAGGCGTGGCGACGTGTCTGCCTCTGACCTCACAGGTGGGAGCTGCTACTACGCCTCTGTGCCCACGGCAGGCTTATGTGTGTGTGTGTGTGTGTGTGTGTGAGTGTGTGTGCGAAGGATTGGGGTCTCGACATCCCTGCCTCTGTGGGGTGATCAATTCTGTCACGTAACGCCCTCTGCCCCCTTCTTGGTCGGTACCTCATGAATAATTCCAGCCGCCTCATTCATTAAAAGGACGTCCTGTATTATGCATGAGCATACCAAAATATACCGACTTCCGTCTCAATCTGGCCCGGGCTACGGCGAACTTCCGTTTTGTGGGAACCTATTAACACCACACCACACCACACCACACCACACCGTACCGCGCTCCCGTTTGGGTGCTCCTCCTTTCCATAGAGTCGACCAATTATTGCTCATTACCGTGTCCCGGCTGTCTGTCTGGTGCTCTGTGATCTCCGCGGCGGCGTGATGGCGGTCGCCGATTAAACAGAATAACCCCGGCACGCCATTAAGGCACACCGCTGCTCTGCGCATTTATGCCACAGGGGCCGCAAGTCTCTTGGGGTGTGCGTGTGTGTGCCTGCATGTGTGTGTGTGTGTGTGCACGTGTGTGGCCATGTGTGTGTGCCCATGTGTGTGTGTGTGTGTGTGTGCGCCGTAGATGTGTGTCGACGTGCTTCGGTGTCGGCCGTAACTCGACGGATTCTGTTTTTTGTAAACATGTTTTTGTGGTGTTGTTCTTCACCGGGAGGTGTGTGTGTGTGTGTACTGCGTGTATCAGGGAGGATTCCCAGTGTTCTCTGGGAGAGGTAACCCCCAGTGTTAACCTTTTGGATTTAGATTCGATTCAAGCAAGCGATATGCAGGGATTATGCAAACTAAAGGATTAGGCAAGTTCTATCATCTCACAATCTCATCTTAAAAAAATAGATGAAAAGTGAGAAACAGCGAGATAATATTGGCTACGGAGTTCCGTTCCACGTGAATCCATTAAGATTATGTCGAATTTGCATATGTTGAACTATACACCTTTTCCATTGGATCTAAAAGGATGGACTAAAGGATGAATAATGACGTTTTCATATTTTAAATGCGCAAGACGTGTATTTGACTGTAGAAGACAAGAGGCACAAGATATATCGTGACTCCTCCTCCTCACATATTATCATAATGAATGCATTTTGGCTTAGAAACTACTACGGAATACAACACTTTCTCGTACGACGACGACGAGCGATCAGACCGGGAGTGGGAACGGGGAAAGTCGGGACATTTCCGGGCCCACTTGAACAGTGTCCTCGTCAACGCCGAGATATTTATCGTCTGTGTGCCGTCAGATTGCCGCAAATGTCAGCCGTGGATCTGTGCTAAAGGTCAACGCTCTGTTAATAGCGGCTGACTGCTGGAGACCTCCGTCTGTTTCCCCCCCCCCCCCCGTCAACCAAGCTGCCAGCCGCCATCCCCTTTATGACTCTTATGTCTTATTTCCCGAGGAGACGAGAAG